>JAODAL010010037.1:0-107326 GCA_025379985.1 Phyllomedusa bahiana
AGTTTACACTTTCCGTCAACGGTTTGGGATTGTATCTAACATGTTCATTACAAGGCATGGGATCATACATTACCCGATCAGTAGATAGCATGGGATTAAACGTTACCTGTTCAGATGACGGCATTCGATTAAACATCTCTCCTTCGGTAGATGGCATGGGATTATACATTACCCTTTCAGATGATGGCATGGGATTATACATTATACCTTTAGTGGACAGCATGTGATTATTTATTACACAATTAGTAGATGGCATGAGATTACATGAGATATTGTGGGTACCTATATCTTCAATGCTGGTTTGCAACACATGGATCTCCTTATCCACTGGTCTACTCCACCTCCCCCATTCCACTTCTCCACCCGCCGATATAGTCTGCCCACTCTCTAACCTATCTACCCCTTCATTTTCTATATTGTCCTCCCTCCTCATCCCTAGTTTAAATACTCCCGCACCCCTTCTAGAAATCTTTCCCCCAGCACAGCAGATCCACATCCAAAACGACATACAAATATTTTGAATGCGGATCCATGTCCAAAACCCTATTAATGGGACTTTTTTTCTGACTGTAAATCCGCTGAAATCTGCTGAAAAAAGACCTAAAATCCATTTGAAATGGTTTTTAACAATAGAATCCGACGAGAATGCTACAAGTAAATTTTGATTATTGTCTGGACATACCCATAACATGTTTCTGAGAGTTTGTGATCCTATGTGGTATGGTATATTACTTCATCCAGTTAGCAATAGCCTGTAGGAGAAAACCCAAGTAAACGATTATACAATCTCATCACATTTATCACATATAATGAACAAAAAAATGTGGTCAAAGATGAAAGTCCAATATTACTTGCAATCTGAGGCACTCCACCCATTAACTAGTTTTGCTTCAGTTAAGCCGTTCTGATAGTCTGCAAGACTCAATGACGCTGCAGGCTTGATCGCAGATAAATCATTTGTCTAATGCTTGTCCCTATAGTCTGCAGCGTAAATAAGATTTCATACGAATAGCTAGATGCTATGCTATATAAACTCACATTCCCAAAGTCCCAAAGAAATTCAAGCAGTTTCAAGGACATGCTCTATTTTAACATTCTAGTAAAGAACAGTAAGTCATATTTGCAGCACCACTTTTTTATATCTTTGAAAAAAAATCTTTACAATATACTTATTACATTTCTTACCCCAGATTTACTCTTAAGGGAACAGACAGGGAAAAAGGGGCTAATTTTTTCCCCATTCTTTTGGGTTTCCTGTGTGTGTGCCACCAACTCAATTTTTCCAGTTATTTACGTCATTAACACAGTTCTAGTGCAACAAATTAAGTGAAATGGTTCAAAAGTAATTTCTGATTCTAAAAAAGGGGCTTTTACAGGGAAGACTGCTCTTCTTGAAAGAAAGCAAATTGTGGTTTAAACTTGAATACAAAATATTCCTACAGGTCTTCACCCTTGTAGATTACTTTTAAATCCTCGGATTCTATATAAGCAGTGTTAAACTTGCAAAGCCAAAAATATTAGAGTCAAAAAACACTGGCCAAGACAAAAGAGCTGTCTAAGGACACCAGGGACATAATTGTAAACGTGCACAAGGCTGAGATGGGCTGCAGTACAATAAGCAAGCAGCTTGGTGAGAAGGCAACAACTGTTGGTGCAATTATTAAATAATGGAAGGAACACAAGATAACTTTCAATCTTCCTCGGCGAGATCTCACCTAGTGGGGTAAGGATGATTTAGAGAAAGGTCAACAATAACTGCAGAGCTACAATGGAGGACCTGGTCAATGATCTGAGTATAGCTGGGACCACAGTCTTAAAGATTATCATTAGTAACACATTACGCCGTCATGGATTAAAATCCTGCAGGGCACGCAAGGTCCCCCTACTCATGCTAGCACATGATCCACATGAGGCATGGGAGAAAGTCATGTGGTCAGATGAGACCAAAATAGAACTTTTTCACTCCACTCGCTGAGTTTGGAGGAAGAAGAAGGATGAGTACAACCTAAAGAACACCATCCCAACCAAGAAGCATGTGGGTGAAAACATCATGGGTGCTTTTCTGCAAAGGGGACAGGATGACTGCACCATATTGAAGGGAGGATGGATGGGGTCATGTATCACCAGATTTTGCCCAACAACCTCCTTACCTCAGTAACAGTATTGAAGATGGGTCGTGGCTGGGTCTTCCCGGAGGATAATGAACTGAAACACACAGCCAGGGAAACTAACGAGTGGCTCCAAACATTTCAAGGTCCTGGAGTGGCCTAGCCAGTCTCCAGAACTGAACCGAATCGAAAATCTTTGGAGAGAACTGAAACTCAATGTAGCCCAACAACAGCCCCAAAACATGAAAGATCTGGAGAAGATCTGTATGGGGCCACAATCCTTGCTGCAGTGTGTGCAAACTTGGTCAAGAATCACAGGAAACGTCTGACCTCTGTAATTGCAAACAAAGATTTCTGTAAGTTCTGTTTTTCTATTGTATCAAATACTTATTTAGTGCAATAAAATGCAAATTCATTATTGAATGTGATTTTCTGTATTTTATTCGAGATTTAGTATCTCACAGATGAAGCGTACCAACGATAAAAATTACAGAACTCTCCATTCTTTTTAGGTGGAAAAACTAGCAAAATCCAGGGTTTCAAATACTTATGGTATATATGGTATCTCATATATACTGTATATATACAGTGTCTCACAAAAGGTATCTCACAAAAGTGAGTACACGTCTCATTTTTTTTTAATATTTATTATTTCTTTTCATGTGACATCACTGAAGATATGACACTTTGATACAAAGTAGAGAAGTCAGTGTAGCACTGACTACTCTACATTGTAACTCAACACACAGCCACCAATGTCTAAACTGCTGGCAACAAAAGTGAGTACTCAACTGAGTACACCCCAGTGTCATGTTAGTGTTACAAGGTCTCATGTGTAAATGGGGAGCAGGTTATTGTTATTTATTATTATTATTATTATTTTATTTTATAGCGCCAGTAATTCCAGGGTGCTGTACAATTGATGGGGGTTACATTCGTAACATATATCAAACAAATATAATGGTGACGATTAATAACTAACAACTGGTATAGAGATAGAGAGGACCCTGCCCGCGAAGGCTTACAATCTACAAGGAAGGAGGAAAGAGACATAAGGTAAGGAGCACACATGTTTTTGGGCTAGTGCAGTGGCAGCAGGGTTATTGTAGGTTATAGGCAATCCTGAAAAGATAGGATTTTAGGTTGTTTTTGAGGCTAGTGAAAGTGGAAGAGAGTCTGATGTGCTGGGGCAATGAATTCCAGAGTATGGGGAAAGAACCGGAGAAGTCTTGGAGATGGTTGTATAAGGAGCTGATAAGAGGATAGCAGAGAAGAAGGTCTTTTGAGGAGGGGTATTTCTGTGAGAGAAGATATCTAGAGACTAAGACAGAAATGTATGAAGGGGAGAGGTTACGGAGAGCCTTGTAGGTCATAGTTAGTAACTTGAACTGGATCCCCTGGGCAATGGGTAGCCAGTGTAGGGATTGGCAGAGGGGAGACACAGAGGAGTAGCGAGGTGAGAGGTGAATCACATGGGCAGTAGAGTTGAGGATGGTTTGGAAGGAAGCAAGAGTGCTAATCGGGAGACCACATATAAGGATATTGCAGTAATCTAGACAGGAGATGACAAGGGCATGGACAAGCATTTTTGTAGTATCTAAGTTAAGAAATGAACGGATTTGAGAGATATTTTCAGGTGGAGGCAGCAGGCAGAGGTAAGGGCTTGGATGTATGATTTTAAAGACAGAGAGGAGTAGAGGGTTATTCCAAGTCAGCGGACTTGTGGGATCAGTGAGAGTGTAGCGCCGTTAACAGTGAAAGAGAAATCAGGTGAGGGGATAGAGCGGGACAGTAGAAAAATGATAAATTCAGATTTCTCCACATTTAGTTTTCAGAGACAGGAGGAAAAGAAGGAGGATATAGACGATAGACACTCTGGGATCTAGGAGTTAATATCTGGGCCTAAGATGTAGAGGTGGGTGTAGTCAGCATACAGCTGGTATTGGAAGCCATGTGATGCAATGAGTTGACATAGGCCAAGAGTGTAGATTGTGAAGAATAGTGGGCCCAGGACTGACCACTGGGGGACACCAACAGAGAGTGGGCGAGAAGAGGAGGTGGTGTGGGAGTGTGAGACACTGAATGTCCAATCAGTGAGGTATGAGGAGATCAGGATAGGGCCAAGTCTGTGATGCTGAGGTATGAGCGGATTTGTAGCAGGAGTGAGTGGTCGACAGTGTCAAATGCAGAGGACAAGTCTAAGAGCAGAAGGACAGAGCAGTGATGTGAGGCTTTAGCCGTTACTAGGTCATTGATGACTTTGGTTAGGGCAGTTTCTGTAGAATGGTGGGATGGGAAACCAGATTGTAGTGGATCAAGAAGAGAGCTGGAGGAGAGATGAGAGGACAGTTGAAGATAGACGTGTTCAAGGAGTTTAGAGGCAAATGGAAGCAGGGAGATGGGATGATAGTTGGACAGAGAGTTGGGGTCAAGAGAAGGTTTCTTAAGGATGGGTGTTATGGTAGCGTGTTTAGAGGAGGAAGCAAAGATTATAGAGGTTAATGACAGGTCAAAAAAATGAGTGAGGGTTGGGATGATAACAGCACTAAGGTCTGGGGTGAGGTGGGATGTAGTTGGGTCAAGATTACAGGTACTGAGGTTGGATTTGGACAGTAGAGAGGAAAGCTTGTCATGAGTAACAGTGAAGAAGCGCGTTAAGGGGGAATAGTATTGTGCAGGTATGGTGGTGAGCAGTCAGGACAGTGGAGGTACTGTATAGAGGTGGGTGGTGCGGACAGTGGGGAGAAGCTTTCTCTGACGAGGTTGATCTTGTTTAAGAAGTGAGTGTCAAAATCATCTGCGGAGAGGAGAGATGTGGGAGGGAGTGCTGGGAGACGGAGGAGAGAGTTGGAGGTGTTGAACAGTTATCTTGAGTTGTGAGACAGAGAGGATATGATCGTGGTGAAGTAATCCTGTTTTGCAGAGGTGAGTGCAGACTTAAATGTATGGAGTGATTATTTGTATGAGGCAAGGTTGTCGCTGGAGCGGGTTTTCTGCCAGCGCCATTGATTTTGTAGGATCTGTTCTGTGTGAGAGGGGCGACTGAATCAAGAGTGGAGTTGATTGTGTTGTTGTAGTGGCTGTATCTGGGTCATCAAATGAGTAGTGTTGAGCGATTATTATCGACAAAGTTGAAATCGGCACGGTTTTTATGTTGATCGGATTTTTTCGATCACGCGATAATTTAGGTTAAAATCTGCGCATAATCTATTAATATCGCGCCATTTTCGGAGCTTCCTGTCATTTTGGCGGCCAGCAAATCAGCTTAGAGAATAAAGCAGGGTGAGCTGTGTGTGCGACGTCATGACTGGGATGTGTATGGTTGCGATTGGCAATGACCTCGTTTTACATAGAACAGCCCTTCCTGTTCTGCCTCAGTGTGTGTCAGCGTCTCATAGTAGTAGGACGTGTGCCCAGTCTCTGTGCAAACAGTTCAGCAAAATTATTCTATTTGTTCACAGAGACAGCTATACTTTTAGCTGTGAACCTTAGAACTTAGTTAGATCAGAGATTTGCAGATTTTAGGTAGTTAGGCTGAGAACTTTAAAGGAGCATCTAGCCCTGTAAAGTCACAGGGGCCGCGGGCGAACACAGACAGACAGACAGGCTCTTTAAAGGATACTGGATGCTGTGCACCCAGACTTAGTGTAGACATTGCATTGCAATAGCTTTTTATTAACAGTTTTCTGTTGAGATATTACGTGGATGTTGGGCAGCCTGAACTTATATTAGGATACAGATCTTTTCTAGTAAATGCAGGTCTATTTGTTAGGTGCAAAACTCTACTTTTATTATCAGTAAACTTCCAGATAGCTGTTTTTTTTCACTTTTGGGGCTTTTAAGCTTTGTTTTGGGAAAAAGGCCCTTTTGGGACTTTAAAAATTTAATCCAGCAATTTTGTAGTCACCACAGGTGTATTGATAGGTCCAAAAAACCCCTTTTATTTTTCCTTTTACAATTTTTATTCGTGTTTTTTTTTCACTTTTTTTGGGGGGGGTCAAGGGTTTGTTCATTTTTTAAGGGACCGGGGGACTTAAAAATTTTAAAACCAGCAATTTTGGGCGTCACCCGGGAGGGTGTTAAATTTTAGGGCAAAAAATACCGTTTATTAAACCTAAACATTTTAGAAAGGGGGTTTTTTTTTTTTTCAATTTTGGCCGGGAGTCCCCCTTTATTCATAGGAAGGGACCTTGCAATTAAAAATTTTTTTCCAGGCAATTTTTGTCGTTTACCGGAGGTGTTTTTTTGTTGCCAAAAATTTTCCGCTTAATTTTTCCCCTATACAAATTTTAGAAAAAGGGTTTTTTTTTTCAATTTGGGGCAGTTTCCCGCTTTAAAAAATAGAGGCACCTTGCAATTTAAAAATTTTAATCCACAATTTTGGTGTCACCGCAGGGGTATTTTTTAGG
The DNA here is from genome assembly GCA_025379985.1 of Phyllomedusa bahiana. NCBI lineage: Eukaryota > Metazoa > Chordata > Amphibia > Anura > Hylidae > Phyllomedusa > Phyllomedusa bahiana. The sequence continues at coordinate 6,518 of JAODAL010010037.1, forward strand.
TGCAAAAAAATACCCCTTTTTTATCCGTATTTCCCTTTCAATAGGTTTTTTTTTTTACATTTGGGGCAGGGCCAAGCTTTTTTTGATTTTAAAGGGGACCGGGGGGCCCTTAAATTTCAATCCAGCAATTTTGTTTTTTTTAAAGGGGGTTTGGGGAAATTTTCTGTGATTTTTCCGGCTTTTTTTAAGGAAATTTCCAAAACTCTTCCAAAAACCCTTTTTCAAAATTTTTTTCTTTTTTGAAAATGGAGCGAAATTCAGGGTTTTTTTAAACGACAAAGATTTTGGAGGTAGAAAATGGAGGGAGAAAAGGGCGAGAGAAGGGGCTCCTTCCAGTGCTTGGGGGACAACACGCATGCCAACCGGGTCCCTCGGTTGCAGGACCCTCAACCTGTTTCGGGTGGGTCAGGGGGGCCCCGTGAACTCAGTAACGAACAAACCCTCGCCAATCTGTTTTTTGGGGGTTAAAAGCAACCTGTTCCAGGGATCTTACCTCCTCGTTCCCCCCAGTCCCCCGGGCCCCAAATGTCGTCATCACATCAGCATCTCCGTCCCAAAATGAAGGGGGGAAGGCACCCAAAGGTTTAAAACCCTTTACCCACCACCGTGGGTAATCCCTTTTTTGAAAACCTCTTTTAAGAAAAAAAATGCCGTTGGGGGTCAGAAGGCATTTAAAAAAATCAAGAGGGCCCAAAGATATTTATTTTGTCGCTCTTACCCCCCATTTTCTGATTCCATCAGAGGGGGATAAGGAAGCCGGCCCAATCGTAAAAAATCCCAGGCGGGCGGCAACGCCTTGCAGTGCCCCTTGCTTGTAGCCCACGCTTCTGGATGCAGAAATCAGACGACCAGTCACCTTTTGAGGATAGAATGTTTGGAATGATATACGACATTGGCAAACCATCGGGGGTCATTCCCGCAGAAAAATGCTTGGGGAGCGCTTCATCACTGACGGGGATGGAAGACGAAGGGAAATGTCAGCGGAAACCTCGCTCCTCGCTTATTGCGCCCAAAAAGGTTACAGGACCTCTCAAGCCTGGGCCTTCTTTGAGCAAGCCTCTGATCACCCAGCGATGTCATGCCGCCTTTTGCCATAAACGCATAAGTAGAGCAAGAAATCTTAGGTGTTTAACCACCACCAACATGTCAAGTCACATGCAGCGAATGCCTTGAGTGAAATGGAGGCAACACTAGCCACAAAAATGCCAGACCGAAGTCTGGGCTTCCCAACCACTGTCACACAGACCCTCTGTCCTCCCCTCCTCCTCCTCCGCCAACCACCAAGCGTTCCTCAGCTGCCCATGTCTCTCAGAGTACAATGATCAGGAACAGCCTCCACTTCAGCCTCCACCGTACGCCCCCGAGGACCACCACACCACCATAGACCCATCCTACCCCTTCTCATCCCGCCAGTTTGATGACCTGCACGCCGAACAGGCGCAGTCTGCATCCAGCCTTCTGTCTTCCAGGTTTGGGACAGATAATAAACACTTTATACTACAAACCATCCAAAGCAAAAGCTGAATGTTCGGCATTGCCAGGCTTTTGGCCGTTGGAAATGTGCTTTTTTCCGACTGTGGACCACAGATGTGGTCCGCCACAGTCCATAGGCCCTTGCTGCCCCCATTAACCAGATTGCCCGAGCAGGGCATTTCTTTGCCAGAAAATCCGACCCTGCCCCATGCCATCCACTAGTCATCTAAAATTCAAGCGCGTGTCTGCTGCAATCTGTGCCGGAAAAGTCCATCGACCAACCGACACATGGACTAGTAATGCACGGCCAAGGCCACTATATCTCTGTGACAGCTCACTGTGTGAGCTGGGTTGACTTCTCTGGGGGGTGACGGTGGCTCACAGGCTCGGCGCATGCCCTCACAACCAAAGGATGGTGCAGGGCTCTTTTCCCCCAAATGTTCCTCTGGTGGCATCAAACGGCCCAGAGATACCAGCCGTGTTGAAATTAATCTGTCTTGAGACCGTCCACACACAGGTCAGGAGTTGATGGACGGCCTCACCGTAACGAGACCGACGCTGGCTGGGTGACAAGAAACCATGTGCCAGGCAGAAGATGGTGTGCGATAATGGGCGAAATCTGTCCTGGCCGCCCTTAAGATTGGTAGGCCTGGACACATCCCTTGCCTGGCACGTACATGAACCTCGTCCCGTCCAGAAATTTCAAAGCGCTACCACCCCGGGTCCTGGACTGCTCTGAAGAAGGCTCAAGGTCTTAGTTCTCACTTCCCAGCCGTTCGCACCTGCATCGGCCCGCCTGGCTGCGTTGCAGCATCACTTGGCCTCCCCGCAACGCCATTGTTGACATGGCAACAGACGCTGGAATTCCCCCTCCACATGGCCTTGTACCAAGCAGCGGTGCTGACCTCAGGGTGTTGAGCCACCGAGAGTGGGAGGCAGGTGAAAGACTCTGCACCATCCTTGCCAGTTTTTGAAGAAGCCACCAAAATGATTTCAGTGCGGACGATGCCCTTGTCACAGCATGACAATCTGTTGACCTAGATCCTGAACGAATCGTTGGAACACTCTGAAACAACAGGTCCCCACGACGGAGGATGCGACGGACACGCAAAGATCGACCACGGACCTTTCTCTCCGTCCGAATCACAAGCCCGACAGTTTTTTATCGTCTTCATTAGGCAGTTGTTTCGGGATCCAGGCTAGTGCATTGGTCGGCGCCTCAGCTCTCAGGGTGCATCATCCTGAGGCAAGTCAGGTTTGTGATTGAAGCTGTCCGTAGGAAGCGGAGGAGGAGGAGGAGGATTCCTAGACACCGACGTACCGTGACGTCCCACCCTCCTTGAAAGAGGTTGCGCGAATTATAGGCGAAGTGAGGAAGATGAGGAAGATCAGTTTGCTAGTGCTCCTCGACCAGAGGCTTGGGGAAATCAAGGCTTCCATCTCTCACATGAGTGCTTGGATGCCCATTTTCCTCCAACATGATCCCTCGCATTAGGCCATCAAAATGAACAACAGTTACTGGGTGTGCCACCCTCCTGATCCCCGGTACAAAATCACAACACAAAGCACTTTCCTACCACCCACCCCAAATAGAAAGTAAAAAATGCAGGAAATGGAGACCTTGCAGGAATTGATCAAACTGAAGACATCGAGTTGCGGTCTGCTTCAACGTATCTTCAAATGTCACGGTGGAACAACGTCAGCGAAGAGACAGCAGAAGAGTGCCAAGTAGCCGTAGCGGCAGCAGCAGCAGTGCAATGTGCAGAAAGCCTAATGGGTGACCACTGGCAATCTTTATTTTACCACCATCACCAATGCATGCAATGCAGGGCACACATCCCCACACACAGAGACCAGCTAAAGATCATGTGCACGACTATCTGCGTCAACAACACCACCGACGTTTTTATATGAGTATCCGGACCCAATAGACTTCTGGTTATCCAAAATGACAATTGCCCGAGCTTGCTCGCCACCCATAGAAGAGTCTGTCCTGCCCAGCACCAGCGTCATATTCTGAGCGGACCTTCAGCACAGCAGGAGGAGTCAATACAGACAAACCATCCGGCTTTCCACCGATAATTGGGGATCGTTTGACTTCATCAAGATTAATTTAGCATGGATCTCTGATAAGTTGTGGCCCCAAATGCCGAGGTCACCGATTAGTGCCGGTCCTACTTCACATTCCCTCTTCACACAGAAATGGTCCCTCTTGAAAAATGTTTTTAAAATGATCATTTTCTTACAGTGCAATTTTTATTCTCAGATTCCCGACAGTTCATTTTATCTTCTGGATTTGCTGTGTGGAGACGGTAAAAGACAAGCAAATTTCATGACAACACCGTATACCATGTACTCCTTTATCTTTAAAGTTTGCGCATTGTCAATGGTTTCTAGTGATGTTGCTGTGGATTACAGCTATAATTAAGGTCCCTTTTGAACAGAAATGTGGCTTCTAAGTGGCATTTGCTCCATCCACAATTTTTAAATAGTGGCTGATAATCATATTTATAATTTTTTTGGGCATGTTGTTCTGAGAAGATAACAGCAATAATCGTGTCCCTTTGAAAAGAAAATGTGGCTTTTTAAGTGCATTTCTTTCTCACTATTATTAACAGTGGCTGAGAGTCCATATTTAAATTTTTTGTGGACAAGTTGCGTGAGATACAGCAATAATCGTCGGTCCTGTTGAACAGAAATGAGGCTTTTAAGTGGCACATTTCTCCTCACAATTTAGACATGGCTGAGAAGTCATATTTATAATTTTTTTGGGGTCATGTGCTTGAAATGCAGCAATACTACAGGTCCTATTATAAAAAAAAAATTGTTATCTTCTAACAGACCATTTGTTCTTACACAATTGTCAAAAGAGGCTCAAGGGTCATGTTTTAGAATTTTATTGGGGTCATGTTGCTTTGACATGCAGCAATACTACAGTCCTATTATAAAAAAAAAAATTCTAACAGACATATTGTTCTTTCACAATTGCAAAAGTGGCTCATTGGGTCATGTTTTGAATTTTTGGGGGCATTTTTGCTGCAAAAATGCAGCTAGACTAACAGTCCGATTGTACAACTGTGGTTTCTAACAGAAACATTTGTTCTTCACAATTGTCAAGAGTGGGCTCCAAGGTGATGGTGCTGTCAGAAACCGGGATAGGAAGGACACTGTAATGGACAACATCTTCAAAATGACTTGTTATTTGCAAGATCTTTAACATAGCTAGCAATCCTGTATTGAGACAACCCATTTAATACAATAAAAAAAAAGAGAAACAAAGACCATGGTGGGATTCCATCTATTTTAAAAATGTGGTTTTCTAGATATAAACTGCTAAAAAAACTTAGCATGTACAAAAACAGATAAAAAAAAATTCCTCTGAAAATTGTACAAGGGAGGACAGGAAGACTTGACCAGAGATGACGGTTATACAGTGGACATGAGTAATGGAATCACGGACAGAGACAAAGAACAAGTTAGACCATTTCCCCAGCACGTTGAGTAAAATGAGAAAAAGTAATGCCAAGAAAAAATGGGACCTAGGTGAAAACAGAGAGCGTTAACCACCAGTAATTTCCTAAGGAAGCTCAATTGTGAGTCCGCACTCATACGGAGGCAAGCGCTAACCCAGGTCATGACTGTGTACTGAGGAAGGCCTGGAGGTCTTACCTCACACTTCGTTTCCGCACTCTGCTTCAAGCACGACTGTTTCGTTGCTTGCGTCATAAGGGCATTTTTACCGTGTTAATAGATGACGGACGCCATGCCCTGGGCTCTCAACCGCACCCTACTGTATCTCCGGCCCTGGTCAACTGAACTTGCATGTTAATAGATACAGACGCTAGCCTGTGCCTCTCACCGCACCCACTGTAAGTCTGCCCCTGGCACTGACCCCGTGTTAACAGATGCTGATCGGCAGCACTGGGCTCTCATCACCGTTAGGGGCAATCAGGAGAGCTTCAAAATGTCTCAAAAAAATCAGATTTGAAAAAGGTGATTTCTGTGAGGTCAAGTAGGTGTCCAAAAAGGCTCCAGGACTGGACACAAAATTGCACAATTTTAAGGCTTAAAATTTTCGGGGCTGAGTGCAACTATGGGGTCGCATCATTTGATCTCCAGGGAGTCTGTCCCTAATCCACTGAAGAAGGATTTGCAGGAAAAATGAAAACCATTGAATTGATTAGCTGAATCACTCTCTGGAAGCCAGGAGGGCAAATGTCTTCTCAACTATAGAAGTGTTTTGGGATGAGTAGGACCATTGGTATAACTTCCAGGTGTAAAAAATGCTTAAAAACTGCATGGGAGTGGTGTATGTTGTATGTTATCCACACTTGAAAAAAAGCAAAAATGATAATAATGTAAAAAAAAAAAAAAAAAAAAAAAACTATAAATAAAACGGCCCTAAATAAATCTCTGTAAACAAATGTCAGTTACCAAAAAAATATACTAAATGACAGTCACCTGTACAACATACATAGTGCCACTTTTGTGATCTGTGGATCAAACAGGTTTAAGGGTCATGCTGTGGTACAGGACAGGTATAGTCATATGTCCAGTGAAACTAAAATGGTGGTTTCAAAGACATTCCCTTTTTCTGGCACTTTTTAAATCTGGGGTCAAGCATTCCAGGGGTCTCATGCTGTGGCCCAGGACAGGTATAGGTCAGAGTCCAGTGAAACTAAAAAGTGGTTGAAAAGACTCCTTTTTCCAGCACTTTTTTTAAAACTTGTGTCATGCAAGGTTTGGGGGGTTCATGCTGTGGCCCAGGACAGGGATAGTCCTATTCCATGAAACTAAAAAGGTGGTTGAAAGGCTCCTTTTTCCGACAGTTTTAAATCTGTGATCCATGCAGGTTGGGGCTCATGTTGTGGCCCAGGACAAGGGAAGTCCTATGTCCAGTATACTAAAAATGTGGTTTAAAAGACTCCTTTTTTCCGGCACTTTTATAATCTTGGGGTCAGACAGATTAATGGTCCATCTCGGTAACAGGAAAGATAATATTTAATGTCCAGTTCAACAAAAATAGTGTTTAAAAGACTCCTATTTCCGGCACTTTTTAAATCTGAGGGTCATGCAGGTTTGGGGCTCATGCTGTGGCCCAGGACAGGTATAGTCAATGTCCAGTGAAACTAAAATGGTGGTTGAAAGACTCCTTTTTCCGGCACTTTTTAATCTGTGGGTCAGACAGGTTTAATGGTCATTCTGCGGTACAGGACAGATATAGTCAATGTCCAGTGAAACTAAAATGGTGGTTGAAAGACTCCTTTTTCTGGCACTTTTTAAATCTGGGGGTCATGCAGGTTTGGGGCTCATGCTGTGGCCCAGGACAGGTATAGTCAATGTCCAGTGAAACTAAAATGGTGGTTGAAAGACTCCTTTTTCCGGCACTTTTTAATCTGGGGGTCAGACAGGTTTAATGGTCATACTGCGGTACAGGAAAGATATATTTAATGTCCAGTTCAACTAAAATGGTGGTTAAAAGACTCCTATTTCCGGCACTTTTTAAATCTGAGGGTCATGCAGGTTTGGGGCTCATGCTGTGGCCCAGGACAGGTATAGTCAATGTCCAGTGAAACTAAAATGGTGGTTGAAAGACTCCTTTTTGCGGCACTTTTTAATCTGTGGGTCAGACAGGTTTAATGGTCATTCTGGGGTACAGGACAGATATAGTCAATGTCCAGTGAAACTAAAATGGTGGTTGAAAGACTCCTTTTTCCGGCACTTTTTAAATCTGGGGGTCATGCAGGTTTGGGGCTCATGCTGTGGCCCAGGACAGGTATAGTCAATGTCCAGTTCAAGTAAAATGATGGTTCAAATCATACTGCCTTCTGGCACTTTTTAATTTGTGGGTGATGCAGGTTTAAGGGTCATGCTGTGGTACAAGACAGTGAATGGTATGTCTTGTGGCTTTTATAACCTAAGTGTGTTGCCAGAGATGTAGCACGTATCCATTTGACTGTTGTGGATGTTAATTCCAGCTTCTCCAGCCCTGTTTGGGTGTAATAATGAAGGTGTTGTTCCTCTCCCATAGACTTTAATGGTCATCGGCGATAATCTATTATCGACTATCGGAAATCGTCTTGATAATTGCCGATATCGACTATCGACCCGATGACGATAGTCAACGTAATCGCTCATCACTACAAATGAGGAATTAGTAGAAAGAGATGCAAGAGCGTCAGAGAGTCAGAGTGCAAGGGTTAAGGTTTTGTAGGTTCCTGTAGAGGTGTACTACTGTAGATTGGAGACCGGAGGAATAGGTGGAGTAGAGATGGTGGAAAAGGTAAGCAGATTCTGATCAGAAATGAGGAGAGGAGAGTTTGAGATTTTAGATAAGGGGCAGAAGCGGGTGAAAACAAGATTCAGTGTGTGTCCATCTTCATGAAGGCAGCAAAGTGGTCGAGGAAAGCAATGTCAGTGTCTGGTGGTCGGTAGAGGTTTAGAGGGGAGTAGATGCAGACAGAGTGCACCTCAAGGCAGGCAGGTCAATTTAACTATGCATGGTCAATTTAACTGTTTGCTCCTCTTCGGGATGTGCAAACCGTTAAACCACCTAGCCACTGGCGATCTGACCCACTGCTTGGCCTGGTAGTTCTAAGGCCTTAGGCCTTGGAACTACTAGAAGCTGCTCATGCGTCATGATGCAGGCAGGGGGTCCATATATCTGTAGGGCCATATTTAGTATTTATACTCATTAGTGTTTTTGTATTTTATAGGTTGCCATTCTGGACTTCATCATACCAGTATTGGATCCATTTCTTTAATAAAATGGTCAAAGAGGGATGTTGTTGGGGAGTGTTTATATAAATTGTCTTTGTGTTGTTTGTGTTGTTTTGCTATTTTTTTTACCATTTTTTTCAGTGATAGTAAATAAGGTTCTGACAGTCATTTCTCTATTACTAGTGCTTGGGCTTGGTGACAGCCTAAGGCAGGGTTCACAATTATGCCGGGACTACGGGTGCTCGCGCCGACTCCCGTGATGCGGGGGGATCGGTGGCCCGCTGGCCCCATAGACATTCATTACCAGCGGCGCGTATTCGCCGCTAGTAATTGAGATGTCACTTATCTTAGTATTGTCCGAGCGGTGAGAGGAGACGTAATCCATAGTTCTCTATGAGAACTGTGGATTACCGTAATGACTGGGACGTATCTCGCCCCGTATTTAGTGCAGTACGGCGCAAAATACGGGGCGAGATATGTCCCAGTTTAAGCCGTGTGAACATAGCCTAAGGCTAACACCAAGCCCCAGTGCTAGTAAAACATAGGCATCTGTAAAACTTCTCTATTACTAACACTGGAATAAAATGGTAAAAAAAAAAAAACACTGACACAACACAGAAAAAAATATATTGAAATAAATTCTCCATGACATCCCTCATTGATTTTATTACAGAAATTGATCCAATGCTGGTCCCACATAGTTCAATAAATCGATCAGAGTCCAATGCAGAAGTCTTTAGAAAAAAACAGAAACACTACAACAAGAATGCGAGTACTAAACTCCATCCCTTGCATCCCCTGAACATGCGGCTGATCTTCTGGAGTGCAAAGGAAGCAATTTGGACCGCAAAACATAATTCTAAAGGGTACAGGCCATAGATGTAGCACAATCTCCAGGGAGACGTCCTCTGTTCCTGCACACATTTTTAGGAGACTGTGCCTCTAAGCTGTGACCTGTGCTTGCTCTCTCACCCATGGGAAGCTTGTTATGGCCGGAAGAAGTCAACATGTCCATCTGGACAGAGTTAAGAAGAAAAGGGAAAGTGAACGACTCATCAGAGAAAACATCACCTGAGAGTCTCTGGATGTAATTGCAATGTAATCACTGTAATCAGAGCACCTGCATACACTGGTATCCACATCTATATGGTTACTGTATGACAGTAATATACAGTCTGCAGAACCTGTGTACACTGCAATCTACCACTATATGGTCACTGTATGGTGGCATTATACAGTCTGCAGAGTCTGTGTACACTGCTATCTACCACTATATGGTCACTGTATTTCATTAATATAGAGTCTGAAGAGACTGTGAACACTGGTATGTACCACTATATGGTCACTGAATGGCAGTAGTATACAGTCTGCAGGGCCTGTGTATGACTGGTAACTACCACTATATGGTCACTGCATATTGGTCTTTGATCTTTATTCATTAATAGTATAGGGGTATTATTCAGTCACTATGTGGTGGTAATTTGTGGTCATGTTCTGGCAGCATATTTAGATAATTATGTAGTAGCATTATTGGTAATGTTGGTCTTGGTATAGTGGAAATTGTTGATGGTGATATGTATGGTGAGGTATTTGCTTCTTGTATTATCTAGTAACTGCATGAGAATTATTAATAGGTACTGGTAAATGTTCATAGTCGGGGAAGCGCTAATGGGGGGAGCATTCAAAACTTTGCTATGGGGTCCAGCCTTCTATAGGTAGATAAATCACTCCTTTTATCCATGACAGAAACAAAGGATATGTGTGGAGACAGCCTACCACACACCTTATACCTACAACACCCAACTCTCTGTACATTTATTAATTAATGTATTTATTCTCTCAGTAAGATTATGAAGGCCACTCTAAATGAATAACAGGTTCTCCTAAGGTCTTTTTAATTATTTTAACTAAAAACAATCAAAAATATCATATTAGCTTTGATGTAAATTCATAAAAATGTTATATGATTTTACAATAAGAGAAAGGTATCATATAGACTATTTGGGCATCATGTATGAAAACTGTTTAGATCTAACACTTTCCTTCTTGCCCTTAGCAACAAATCAGAGCTCCCCTTTCATTTCATATAGTGCTCTGGAAAAAATGAAAGGGGAGCTCTGATTGGTTGCTGTGGGCAACAAAGAAAGTCTTACACCTAGACAGTTTTCATACATGTCCCCCTAAGGGAATGTCCACACGCGTATTTGCGCTGAAGAACGCCCTGCAAATATGGTAAAATCATTATACAAGTCCAGCATTCATTGAGTGCTGTGTAAAATCATTGCCATCATTCAGACGATGATGGTTTTAGGATCGTATTTCTTGCCACATACTGTACTCTCCCTTAAAAAGAAGTGACGTGCTCTTACGCGCCATGAAATAGAAAGTGTTCTGGGGAGAAAGTTGCCTCAGATCATTGTCCGTTGAAAGTACAAGCTTGCAAGCGGGTATTTTCAACAGTGCTAACGATCGCTTATTATACCTGTGTGCACTGTGAACATATTCGTTGATGCTTCAGAAGAAAAAATTAAATTTAAGGGTGAAATATATGAATAGGGCTGCACCAGTTTTCTGGTGTGCTATGAGCAAAAAAAAACTGTCGTAGCCATGAACAGTCATACACCAAAACTGTGCGCATTATGCGCCAAACATGGCAGATTTTAACGTACCAAAGATATGCTATACTATGCAAGGCATAATACACACCAGATTTATGAACTCACATACAACAGGTTCATACATACTGTCACATTCTACACTCCTCTGTATCGATTTAGAACTGATGTGTCGGCAAGTTTCATACATGTTGCCTTAAGTGTCTAGGAGTAAATTTTGTAGCATAAAACTTTAAATTAGAAAACCCATTAAACCACAACATTTCTAGACATTTTAAAGAGAACCTGTCACATAGTTTTTGCTCCCCTGGCTGAGGACAGCACAAGCTAGTGTCAGGCATGCGGTTTCCAGTGCTGTGTCCCTTATGCTGTAAGATGCTGTAATTTTTGTGTATTTAATGCTCAAATCTGCAGTTTTCAGCCAGAAGAGTCATTCGAAGAGTCCTTCAGAGTGTCAGTTTTTTTCAAACCCCGCCCACCTGAGGCTAGCCCCGCCCACCTCTGATAAACCTATTACTTTGAATAGATAGAAACATGGGAATAACTGTGAGTGGGCAGAGCTAGCCTTTGGTGGGTGGAGCTAAGACCTGCTCATGAATAAGATTTAAGGGGTAAATGCTCTAAAACTGCTGCATCTTACAGAATAAGGGACACAGTGCTGGAAACAGCAGGTCTGACACTAGTTTGTGCTGCCCTCAGCAAGGTGGGCACAACCTATGTGACAGGTTCCCTTTAAGCTCTTTTGCTTTTTTATAAAAATTCTGCTATTAGAGAAGACAAGGTTTTGTATATCTTTCTTGCAAACCATAATGGATTATTTTTGAAACACATATAAACACTGTGCTAATAATCTTATTGCAATTTAAGTAAGACATGGTTCACATCAGTTTGTGTCCTTTGGAAAACGTTCTGCAACAGAGGTTCTGAACGGAACAGACAACAGCAGTAATGTAACAGCATTGCAACTCCTCATGCTGGTTAACTGAAAATTATATCAGTGCCTACGTCAACAGCCTATCCCTAGATAATGAGTCAGTCAGTGCTTATTTTATCAGAGTAATAAGGATTTCCTGCCCCTTTATGAACCTTTCACATATCATAAATGTGGTATGCAGTGTCTTTAAGTGAAAATGATTGTCAATAGACCTATTTTCACTTTCAACCTTTAAATATAATGGACCCCAATCAGGTTTACCAGCTGAGGCATAGTCAAATGCACTCACTGTGGTACTGGTATTTATTTTATTCATTGCTGACAGTATATCCACCTAGTAAAAAAGTCTTAACTAGTAATTTGCATGAACCCAATCATAAACCTGAGTTAATGTTCAACAAACAATGGTGACAGCAATTGAACATTTACCTCGTATATACTGTAGACAAATATACTAAGAATGTGAAAATAGAAGACTTGTAGAATGAGAACACTGCTAAACCAACAATGGAACTGATAACCACACAACAGAGGACAGAAATGTAATGGCGACAATGCAGGAATAACAAAGCTTGCTTACATCAGTGGAAATGTGATGTAAATGAACTGGTAAGAGGGAGGTGTAGAGAAAGCTGCGTAGAATTGCCATTAGCATCATTATGTAAACTGTTAGAGAAGGTCCTGGTCAAAGGACAGAGGGAGTGTCTCCTGCAAGAAGCTTCTCAGCGTTAACTGATTCAGTCCATATGCTTTGGTGGATGGCTTTCTGACTAAAGGAAGCCTATCTCAGGACCAACTCAAAAGGGAATCAGGTAGATATCATTTGGATTGTTATATAATGTGTATAGAATAGAAAGTTTCAAACCTTTTAGTCAATGTTAGTATCGTGTACATTGTCTGGATTTATCTTCTCTTAGGTACTTTTAAATTTTCATATCCCGAAGACTGATTGACTACATATCAAGCTAATCAGCAGTTGTTTAAGGAGCTCTTACATTGGCCAATGGCTGGAGGGGATGAACTGTAATTGACTGTTCATGCAGCAGATCTTATTTTATTATTGTCATTAACACATCCCCTATTCATACAGGGAAATGTGCTGTCAACAGATGTACCAATAAAGGAGCATTTGCTCATTGCAATGTTTGTTTGGCCAATATTTAGCTCATGTAAAAGGTCCTTTAAGATAGGTCTACACTGCATCGGTCAAAAAACGGACAAAAGTCGACCGTTTATTTTAGTTTTTAATGTTTTGCGCAAAAACCGCAGTCGGTTCTTGTTTTTTTGCCATTGCCCATACAATTGATGGTATGGGAGACGGCGAAAAAACTAAAAGTGTCGGTGTATTATACAACATATCGCGAAATACGTCAGCGCCAGAAGACGAGCTGAGAAAAAACAACCTGTGTAGACTACAGGTCATTTTTTCTGCTGACGTCTATGGGGCTGCCTGAACGACCGTATTTTCGTCAGTTTTAAAATCCTAAAACCGCAGAAAATAGGATTGTATTGCTATACCGTGGAGACATAGCCTTAAAATCTTACACCAATCACTTACTTTTGTTAATATACAGAACGTTAGAAACAATGTTTGTGAACTGAGCAGAGATATATAGAATATATTATAAATGTATAACATCTCTGGAATTTACAAAGACCATACATTTGAGACATATATAAATCCATCTTTATAGACCGCAGAAATACCACTGTGGTTAAGGCACTGGTCTGCTTGTTGAAGTTGGGCAGGACTAGGTGTGCTTGGGCGTGGTTAGAGGTGTGCCCTGATGAGATGTCATATGCTTGGGTGTGGTTAGAGGCGTGGAAGAGTGTGATGTCATGTGCTTGGGCAGGGCCCAGTGTACTGCTTTGCCCAGGGGCCCTTAATTCTGTTAGGACAGCTCTGAATAGTACTAAGCCAATGTGATCTCATCTTACTACATACAGAAAGATTTACTTAATCGGTGACTCCTTGACAGACTCAAATCTTCTTAGCCTGATATAAGTTTACCTGCACATACATGTGTGCCATCTGATTTGCCATCCAAAATAATAGAGAAGCACAGAAGGAAGAAAGGGACAGAACACATCTAGCAGGACAGAACTTGGCACATACTATTCACATAAGCTAATTTCCCAGGCAGTTACATAAGCAGCTGGTACTTTATATTGTAGTATTTGGTCAATTAGAATATCGAATGTAGAGTTTATCAAAGATTCACCAGTTGTACTCTCTTTTCTTTTAAGTAAAAAACACTTCTGTCAGTGCAAGATTGCACCATTCATGAGTGGGTTTTCACTAATTTGAGTGCCTACATTTCTATACCCCCACTGGTTATAAAAACAGAGCTTTTTACTCTTTTTAAGTATTTAATCTGGTATATTTGGGTCCATTAACAAAGTCAAAATTAACTTTAAGTAATCTGTGCTATGTGAGGGAATAGATATAAAAATGGATTTTAGAGATTATGGAGCACTATAGAGCAAATGCCAGCCAGCAGTACTGTAAATACAGCTTTTTAATACAGGCTAGAATATAGATTTAGTGAAGAATAGGTAACTGAATATATATACAAAATTACTCAGCTTTTTTTATTCTGTTCGCTGTTTTTTAAGCTGGCCGAAATCAGAACCCCTAAGGCTATGTCTACACTGCACAGAAAAACGTCAGTTTTTTCAGCGTTTTTCGTTTTCTAAAAACGCTGGAAAAACGACTGTAATCATCTCCCATAGACTCCAATGTAAAACCCTCCTGCTGTCTCCACTGAGCTTCTTTTTTCTGCTCGTTTTTTCACTGGTCGTATTTTGCAACATGCTCTAAAAAACGCCAGAACCGGGCAGAAAATTTACTACAGGAGTCTATGTAAAGCGTCGGACGTCTTTTGGCGCGTTTTTTGGCGCGTTTTCGCGGCGTTTTTTGCCACGATTCTTCAATGAAAACCCTCCCAGGAGACCCAAGTCCCACCTATAGTGGGTGTAACAAAGGTTATTCATTATCAAATCTGCATACAAGTGTCTGATGTGTCCTTTTTTGTACCTTTTGTAATCAAATGATCATGCTTTGGTTGCTAACAATTTTTGTGCAATTCATATTTTTTTCGCAAAAAATACGTTATTTACAGATTTTGCCGTCAGAATCTGTTTTTTTACAGATTTTGATGCTAAACTCCTTTTCTAAACATATTTTGGTGCTAATAAAGTTATCTTGCTACTGATGATGAAAATACGTTTTTTACGGATTTTGGCGCCAGAATAAGTTTTTTACGGATTTTGGCGCCAGAATCCATTTTTTACGTTTTTTGGCACTAAAATAATTTTTTCTACAGATTTTGGCGCTAATAACGTTTTCTTGCTTCTGACGGCAAAAATACGTTTTTTACGCATTTTGGCGCAAAAATCCGTTTTTTTACGTGTTTTGGCAATAAAATAATTTTTTTTACAGATTTTAGCGCCAATAACGTTATCTCGCCTCTGACACTAAAAATACGTTTTTTTACGGATTTTGGCACAAAAATACTTTTTTTTACGTTTTTTGACACTAAAATTATTTTTTTTACTGATTTTGGCGCTAATAACATTATCTCGCTTCTGACGCCAAAAATACGTTTTTTACGCATTTTGGCGCAAAAATACGTTTTTTTACGTTTTTTGGCACTAAAATAATTTTTTTTACAGATTTTAGCGCCAATAACGTTATCTCGCCTCTGACGCAAAAAATACGTTTTTTTATGGATTTTGGCAAAAAATAAGTTTTTTTACGTTTTTTGACACTAAAATAATTTTTTTTACTGATTTTGGCGCTAATAACGTTTTCTCGCTTCTGACGGCAAAAATACGTTTTTCATGCATTTTGGCACAAAAATCCGTTTTTTTACGTTTTTTTGGCACTAAAATAATTTTTTTACAGATTTTAGCGCCAATAACGTTATCTCGCCTCTGACGCTAAAAATACGTTTTTTACGGATTTTGGCGCAAAAATCCGTTTTTTTTAAGTTTTTGACACACTAAAAATTTTTTTTTACTGATTTTGCACTAATAACGTTATCTCGCTTCTGACGCCAAAAATACGTTTTTTACGGATTTTGTCACAAGAATCCATTTTTTATGGCTGTTGGGGCAAAAATCCATATCTTTACAGATTTTGGCGCTAATAATGTTATCTCGCTTTTGACGCAAATAAATAAATTTTTTACGGATTTTGGCGCCAGAATCAGATTTTTGACGGGTTTGAGGGCTTAGTTCAATATCTTTAAAAATGTTGGCGCTAATAAACTGATCTCGCTTCTGACACTAAAAATATATTTTTTTTTACGGAATTTGGCGCAATAATGCGTTTTTTGGGAGTTTGGCGCTAAAATCCTTTTCTTTACAGATTTTGACGCTAATACAGTTATCTTGCTGTATGGAAAGATAATGTGGGTTTTTGTGGATTTTGGTGCAAGAATCTGGTGCAAAATTTAATAAAGCAGTAGCACGCAGCAGCAGCACACAAAGGACAATGTACTCACAATGGCTACAGTGATCTAAAGGAAGTGACTACTTAACATGTTAACTCCACCTGTAGGGTGTAACTTACATCCAATGGCTTAATTTGTGCATACATTAAAAAGCAGAGCAAAGGCGCTCCAAAAAACGCTCCAAAAAACGCTCCAAAAAACAAAAAACGCCCCAAAAAACTGACGTCTTTTCGTCTGCTTTTGACAGGCACTGGACAGAAAACTCAGTTTCATGAACGTTTTTAGTAATTCGTTTTCAGGTCGTTTTTTGTCCACTGCAGTGTAGACATAGCCTAAAGACAATGAATACATTAGTCAAAGAAATCTTCTGTCCAAGTGCATTATTTTATATTTGAAAACATTGGAGTACAGTTTCTATTGTTTTCATCATTTATCTAGTAAAGCTAGATCATTCTCCTTGTTACAGACACCTTCACAACTATCATTCCTATCGCTTGGTTTTTTGCAGGTAAACCTTACCAACCAAACGTTCATCTTTGTCACGTACAAACATATTAAAAATATAGGGCCCAGAACAGACCCTCATGAACACCACAAAATCTCAGGTCAGAAAGCACACAACTAACAACAACACTGATATACTTCCTTCACTAACTGTAAATCCATGAGCTGTCCAAGGTCCAACTGTCATGAACTTATCTATGAGCTCTTTATTTGTAACCATATCAAAGGCTCTGCTGAAATCTACACGGCCAATAGCCAATCTAGATAGCACTACCCTCATCTAACACATTTCTGACATAAACAAAGAAACCAATGAAATTAGTTTGACAAGATCTGCCTTCAGTAAGGGTATGTTCACACAGCGTTTTTTTGAAGTGTAAATTTATGCTTACAAATCAGCTTACAAATCTGCTTAAAAAACGCTTGATTAGAGGCGTATTTTGAAGCATATCTTGGAGAGTATTTTTAAAAATCCTATCCCCATTATTTCCTATGGGGATTTTCCGAGCAAAAAACGCCTCAAGAATTGACCTCACTTATTTTTACGGTCATAATTGTCTCCAAAATATGGCTCGCAATGACAGTTCTGAAATACACTTCATGTGCATTACAAGGCGTATTCCACATTTTATCGTCAATGAAGGAAGATTTGAACCTTGTCTGAGGCTGATGTTGACGCTGCGTGAATATACCCTAAGGCTGTGTTGTTACTAGTTACAATCAGTTTATTGAGTTTATAGGTGATCAGTCGATGGCATAGCAATAGTGTCATAGTGGTCCCATCTGCGACTGGGCCCACAGGCCCTCCTCTCCAGAAACTGACTGTCCTTGTAATGAGTGCGCAGAGTATTACTGAATCGCTTACCTCCCAATTGTCTCTCTTTTGGAGTCACAGTACCTGTTTGTGACTCAAATTCTACTGTCCCTCTTTGCTCCTTAAATGTCCCTCTTTATGACTTGATAAATAAACTTGCATCAGTAAACTTACCCTTTTGCCCCAAAAGCATCTCCATAGTTCCTAACTGCATATTAGGCTACAATTTATATTTTATATAGTAACTTATTGCAATTTGAGCCATAAAAATTTGTATATTTGAACAATTTTGTACTAATTTGTAAATGAAAAATGACTGAAGCATATAGCGATACATGAAAAAAATTACATATTTCATTCAAAGAATAAGGGTTTTTGAACATCCAGAAAGTTGGGAGGTATATGTGCAGTGCTGCTGAATCACCCCTTATGTGGCAGGTACTAGTTGTGTGACATAGTAAAATACACTATTTCATACAATGGCATCAATTAAAAATTCGGTCATAAGAAATGTGGCATGTGTTTTAACGTTTAACAAACTAAGAATTATAGCTCTTCACATAATTCAAGACTCTTTTTAATAAAAACCTATAAATTGCAAGACAGCATGTTGTACTATGTACTTCATGTAATTTACACTATATAGCATGCACAATAAGATGATTGAAAGTCCATATTATATTATATACTGTATGGTGCTACACATCATGCTGGTAATCGCAGCCTTTCAGGTGTATCCAGACATTTTTTTTCATGTGCATAATGGAAATATTATGACTTTGAAGGTTTTGGGCATTGAACGGGTTCATAAGTTACTGCTAGAGAGGCTTTTTGAACGTTATGTCTGGATACTTTTTTTTTTATAGGTCTCAATTCTAAAACAGATCTTATGTACCTACACTACTCACAAAAAGTTAGGGACATTTGTCGTTTGGTTGAAATTTTAGGATGAACACAACACTTCTTGAAATTCTTTTGAAATGAACTACATGAGACCATCTCTTAGCTTTAGAATGCACATGTCCATCTGTTCAATATTTCAGTACTTTTGGTACAACTTGCTGAACTCTTAAAAAAGAGCTTAAAGGAGTTGTCTCACGACTGGATTTCATCCTACCTTGGTGCTGTCCTAAGAGCTGTAGTTTTGAAATCATGGGCGGGAGCACTGGCTTCCTGGAGTCCTCTCCCCCCTCCCTTCATCTAGGTGACGTCATGCTGCTGCGCTCGCTCCCGATGCTAACAGCATTGGAAGGGAGAACATCTCAGATCACAGAGTTCTCTTTCCCCTGCTGCTCACCATTCAATAGTATCCACCGTGTACACAGCACATATTTCTCTCCCCATACAGCCATACATGACCCGGGCCAGGGGTTCCCAGCACAGGGAATTGAGCAGGGGGGAAGAGATTCAAATAATCTCTGATGTGTTGTATTTGCATGGAGTTATCTCAGTGCTACATCTGTCTGTGTCTGCTTAATTACTATTCACTGACTGTTGACTATTTCCTGCCTGAATCATTCACTTCAGCAGAGAAGCTGGTTAGGTAAACAGGAGAGTGAATGCTAATTAGGCAGACTCAGAGCTGAATGAGAAGGGCAGGAAATAGTTAACAGCAGTGAATAATAATTAGGCTGAGACACAGATAAGGCAGCAGGGGAGATGACAGGGGCTGCTAGTATGCCTGCTCTAAATCACTGAGCTGTGCCGCAGGCAGAGCGAGGGCAGAGAGAGAAAGGACAGGAGATAGTTAAACTTGCGTGCTCGCTCCCGACGCGACCTGTTGTGATAAGATGCCGGAGATACAGCCTATCAGGGAGAACAAGCAGGTCGGTGACTATAGAGACCTCAGCAGCCTCTGAAGCCACTAAAAACAAGTTATCTAGAAATCAGTAGGAGATTTGTTATTGACATATATTGCAAACGTGCTTGTTTTTTGAAGATCTTTAATTTGAATGACAATCTTTTTAGTGAGACAACCCCTTTAATGGCAAAATTCACAACAGGTGTTTGATACCTGAATCTTCCAATAAATTCATGGGATCAATTTGAATTGGGATTTAAACAGTCCTCCTCATCGTGCTGTTCACATTTGGACATCATGAGATCAAGACAACACCTTACAATTGATCAACACTATCTACTATTGTGAGGGTGCTCTCAGAAGGAAGAGCCCACTAAGCTTAGAGTATCACATAGTGTCATCAGCAGGTTGCAACAGAGATACAGAGAGACTGGAAGAGTCACAGAAAGGCAAAGATGTGGATGTCCTTTGGCTCAATCACACACTGATGACTTCTTCATTGTAAACAATGTTCTGCGGAACTAGATGATGAATGCCACACAACTCCAGGCACATTTTAGAGAGGTTATGAATAAAGGCCTAATTACTTTTGAAAGCCACCCTACATCTTGTTTTTATGCAATGCGCACCACCAGTTTTTAGCCCCTTAAGAGCAAAGCCAGTTTTGACCTTCCGGACAGAACCCTATTTTTTTTTTTTTAAATCTGGCATGTGTCACTTTATGTGGGAATAATATGATATGATCTTTGTAGCAAGAAAACCCCTTTAACTCAATCTCCAAAGTAGGAGAGGCACCTACTGGATTTCAGGGCTTCATTTTCATTAGGATTTTTTTAGACACCATTACAGATTTGCAGGCACCCTAAGGTGCTAAAACATAAGGAAAACCCCTAAAAAGACCTTATGTGGGAAACTACACCTCTTTAGGAATATATCCAGGGGTATAGTGAGCATATTGAACCCACAGGTGTTTTACAGGTTTTTTTTACTGTTACATTGTGAAAATTTTATTTCTTCCAATAATAAGCAGATTTAGCTGAATATTTTTTATTTTTACAATCTCCAAAAGTATCAAAACAGGTAAAACATTCCAAAATTCACCCCATTTTGGATTCAACTCTACTCATGGATCTTATCTAGAGTGTGTTGTGCATTTTAGGCCTACAGGTGTTACACAGTTTAGCAATGGGTCATGAAAATGAAAATAAAAAGCAAGTGGTACAATTACAATAATATCAATTTTGTATTTTTTTATGTTTTACTACATAAACACTATAGAAATGTGTTTGTAAAAAATTATGTTAGCCTATTCTGAAAGCCATAACTTTTTTATTTTTCTGTATACGGGGCTGTATACGGGCTTCTTTTTTGCAGGATGAGTAGACGTTTTCATTGATACCATTATGGGGTTTATATGACATTTTGTTCACTTTTATCAAGGTCTTTACAGGATGAGTAGATGTTTTCATTGATACCATTATGGGGTTTATATAACATTTTGATGACTTTTTATGAAGGGTTTTGGGAGGCATAATAAACAAAATACAGGAGGTCTGTGGGTGGGTTTAATGTTTATTCCCCATGCAGTACAAATGGCATGTTAACTTTAGTGAGCAGGTCGAGGTAATAACAGTGATACCAAATTTACATTTTTTTATGTTTCACTGCTTTTACACAATTAAAACACGTATTTAAAAAAAAAACATGTTGTGAAATGCCATAGTCTGAGAGTCATAGCTTTTTATTTTTTTGTGTATGGAGCTGTGCAGGCCTTTGTTTTTTATGGGTATAGTTGACGTTTTTATTGATTTCATTTTGGGGGAAATGACTTTTTGATCTCCTTGAATCCATTTGGGAGTCAGCAATTCTGTTAGTGTTTTTTTACTTTTATTTTTTACAGTGCTCACCATGCAACATTCATGACATGTTGGTTCTACTCCATCTTATGTGCAGCGGGATGAACCAGAATCGTAATTCTGCCATTGTTGTTTTTTTTACAGCCTTCATCATGTGGGTAAAATAACATGAAAGATTTATAGACTGAGTCATTATGCACATGGTGATACCTTTATCTTTTTGGGGGTGATTGGCGTTTGTAATGGAGAAAGGGCAGTGTATGTGTTTGTTGTTTTTTTTACTTAGAGGACTTGACTCAGTGATGTAATATATTGCTGCTACAATACGCAGCAATGTGTTACTATAAATGTCACTCACCATGCCG
Source organism: Phyllomedusa bahiana (assembly GCA_025379985.1). Classification (NCBI taxonomy): domain Eukaryota; kingdom Metazoa; phylum Chordata; class Amphibia; order Anura; family Hylidae; genus Phyllomedusa; species Phyllomedusa bahiana. Next base: position 28,057 of record JAODAL010010037.1, read on the forward strand.
GGCTGTGCACTCTGGATACGCTCGGGCATGCATAGTGACATCAGAAGCAACCGGAAGCCTGTTCGGCTTCTGGGTTTGTCATGGAGACCATCGGGACTGCATTGCGGGGTGCCTCCCTCTGTCTCTCCCTTCGCTTCTGCGTTCACATTTGACTTTGACATCTAAGGGGTTAATTGACCACGACTGGAGTTAACTCTGATCCTGATCATGTGGGCTCTATTTTTGAGCCTGCATGATAATTATGACGTAAATATACAGCAATTTGCGATTACCCCTTCCCGACTATGAGATAAATATCTTTGTAACGTTGCAAAGGGGTTACATGATGGAATAAAGTGTTGTACGTTTTTAAATGCTGGAAAATGTCCATTTGGACTTTTTTCATCAATTAAATATCGCATACATAACATGCATTTTTTTTTTTTTTACAGTTTGACCCTACTTAATACATCTTGCCTTATCAGCAGCTAATCAGAAAATAGCTGTAGCTGAAACAAAATAATAAAATCTTAGCAGTGCTATCCAAATTAACACTTTGATAACTTCGCCAGTTTTAGCCTTTAGTACTCAGACCTATATTTCAAATCTGACATGTATTACTTTGTATGGCAATAACTTTGATCACAGCTGAGATCAAGGAACTTATGTTCTGAAACGCATAAGCTGGTTACCACATTTGTCCTAATATCCCTTTTTGGACTATGTTCACTTTTTTAATATGATTATTTAATAAAATTATTTTTTTATGCATATGGGATTTTGCTTGCTTGGAACAGATTTTTTTCTTCGTGCAAATCTGTCTTCTTTGAAGTATATTGCTGTCTGTGGGATCAACAGATTTCAAGTGAGCATCTGGGCCTCTGGCTACAAACATCATATGGAGTAGTAAGCACCTTTTTGTTTCCTGTGTTTAAGCTGAGTTTTTTTTTTTATGTTACACTGCACTGAATATTAGTGGTAAATTCTAGTCAATACATTCTGTGTTAATTTGTGAAAAACACCAAAATTTTGTGAAAATATTGGAAACATTTGCAGTTTTCAATATTTTATTTTTTCTGCTTCTAAGACAGGTAGTTGTACCACAAACATTAGTAAATATTTAACATAAATGTAATTTCTGTTGGTATTTTTTTTTTTAATTCTCCTTTATTTTTTTAAATATTATATCTTAAAGAGAAAAAGAACACTGTTCATTCAGTTAAAATGATATCTGATATTGAGAGTTACACCCAGAATTTAGAACAAAATAAGTAGTACTGGATAGTTCGCATCTATACAAACTAAGAAATACTTCCAATATACAGACAAGAAGTGGCCTTACAATGAAGGAAATAATTATTTGATCTCTTGCTGATTTTGTAAGTTTGCCCACTGACAAAGACATGAACAGTCTATAATCTTAAGGGTAGGTTAATATTAAACATTGAGAGATAGAATATCCAAAATAAAATCAAGAAAATCATATTGCATAAATTATATAAATTTATTTGCATTTTGCTGAGAGAAATAAGTATTTGATTTCCTACCAAACATTAAGAGTTCTGGCTCTTACATACCAGTTAGATGCTCCTAATTAACTCATTGCCTGTATTAAAGACAGCTGTCTTAAATAGTCACCTTTATAAAACACTCAATCAGTCAGACTCTAATGTCTACAACATGGGCAAGAGCAAAGAGCTTTCTAAGGATGTCAGGGACAAGATCATAGACCTGCACAAAGCTGGAATGGGCTACAAAACTATAAGACGCTGGGTGAGAAGGAGACAACTGTTGGTGCAATAGTAAGAAAATAAAAGAAATACAAAATGACTGTCAATCGACATCGATCAAGGGTACTATGCAAAATCTCACCTTGTAGGTTAACCTTGATCATGAGGAAGGTGAGAGATCAGCCTAAAACTACACGGGGGGAACTTGTTAATGATCTCAAGGCAGCTGGGACCACAGTCACTAATAAAACCACTGGTAACACATTACACCGTAATGGTTTAAAATCCTGCAGTGTCCACAAGGTCCCTCTGCTCAAGAAGGCACATGTGCAGGCCCGTCTGAAGTTTGTGAATGAACACCTGGATGATTGTGTGAGTGATTTGGAGAAGGTACTGTGGTCAGCTGAGACATAAATTAAGCTCTTTGGCATTAACTCAACTCATCATGTTTGGAGGAAGAGAAATGCTGCCTATGACCCAAAAAACACCGTCCCCACTCTCAAGCATGGAGGTGGAAACATTATGTTTTGGGGATGACAACCTCTTTCCCTCCGCCAGGACATTAAAAATGGGTCGTGGCTGGGTTTTCTAATGACCCAAAACATACAGCCAAGGCAACAAGGGTGTGGCTCAAAAAGAAGCCTAGTCAGTCTCCAAACCTTTATCCCATTGAAAACTTATGGAAGGAGTTAAAGCCACGAGTTACCAAGCGACAGCCTCAAAATCTTAATGATTTAGAGATGATCTGGAAAGAGGAGTGGACCAAAATTCCTCCTGACATGTGCGCAAACCTCATCATTGACTACAAAAAATGTCTGACTGCTGTGCTTGCCAACAAGGGTTTTGTCGTCAAGTATGAAGTCTTGTTTGCCAGAGAGATCAAATTATTATTATTTCTCAGTGCAAAATGCTAATAAATTTGTACAGTCAGCAAGGGAAAAAATAATTATTTCCTTCACTGCATATACGGTTATACTGTGCCATGGTAAATGTGCAGTTCTGGTGACATGATTACTAAATGTGAGACTGTGTAATCCTATTGTGAGCCAGTTTCCCTTCCTTCATAAAATGCGTTATTCAACAATTATGTGTAGAATAGTAATGTGAAGAGTTGTTTTCTGCCTTAAAAAAAATAAAACTTAAGCAGTCTCTGTAAGCTCCGGGAAGCGGAGATAACTTTCAACCACTTTCAGCCAATTAACTCCCTGATTGCTGCAGTCTATTACCGCAGTATAACCAGAGGGTATTTCACTGCTCCATCAAGTGATCGTGACCCCCAGTGACCAGATGGAGCCTTGGAGAATGTCTATACAGTCAGCCCTGGGGACCTTGAGTAGCCCCAGCGCTGTCTGTATAATAAACCTACAGCCAGGGCACACTGTGTGCTGCCCTGACTGCAGCCTGTGTAAAACCGACACAGATTGTACTGTATTAGCATATTGATGTACGCTAATATATTACCAAGTGTAAATGAAAATTGTAAAATAGTTATCCCTTCATGGGATTAAAAAAAGTAAAAATGTAATTAAAAATTATTGTGTATACATTACACACAAAAAAATACACATATTAGGTTTTTACAGGACCATACTAACCTAAAGAGTTAATCTAAAAGGTTATATAGTTTGAAATGTGAATGGTGTACAAAAAAATTTAAAAAAGCAAAAATAAATACAAAATTAAAAACATTTCTGCAGTAATTTATATGTACACTCACAACTCACAACTATGCCCCCAAAAATATCCAACTTCTCCCACATAAAAAAAGTCCTCATAAAACTGCGTCATTGAAAAAGTAAGAAAGGTTACAACTGTTGAAACACAAGGAGACAAAAACTAAAAAATGTTGCTGGTCTTTAAGGCCTTTTCAGACCTGGTGCTTATGGGGTTGAGCCCAGTTGCAGGAATTATCTGCCCGGGTTGTATAAATCCGATCTCTCTTGTGTTCCAGTTTCCAGGAATCATGAGATGTGTGACAAATATGCTATGCCATCTGTGATGTCTGTGACAACATAGTCACACGTAACATTAGTGTTATCTGTGCGGGGCTAGTACTAGGGCAGCATTGACAGTATCGCTGTCAGAGAATATGATCAAATTTAAATTTTAAAAAAGTCCCTGATGTTACTGATGACCCTATATCAATGCAATCCAAGTATCACTGCACATTGTTTAACTGTAAAGTAATGCGCCTCGTAGAAGGGCTAATGAGCGAGACTCTGAGACTGTATTGAGTGTCCTGTGTTAAGACCTGTTAAAGCAAAAGACTTTGGGCGACATGTTTGAACGGATCTGTGTCAGTTTTCTAGCGTAATTTGCACCAAAAAGCTGTTGTAGCCCTGTTCTATAGATGAACAGGTATTCACTGTCACTCAAAGAAAATAGAAGCAAGGGGAAAGGAGAAGGCACTTTCTTGTGTGGTGTTAGCTCACACCCGTTATTCAGTAATGAAGTGGTTTCAGGGCTCTCACCATTATGTGTTGCACTTAGCACTTTCAAATAAATGTGGATCATCCCATGCAGCCACTTCTTTTTCTCAAATCCTCCGTGCCATAAGATAATTGAGATAAAAGATCCTAGTATCTGCTTCTTTTAAGTTTAGACAGTCTTTATGAAAAAAAACCTTGTGAAACTTGTAGTTCTATTCCTATATTGTCCACAGTTTTATGTCACCTATAGTTGTGTGAGTTCTGTAAGTTCTGTTCTGTGATGAGCATTATTGTGCATTTGGTAAGTAGGTCTTTTTATTGTTGATGTTAGCCCATACAGAGCTGGCACACATAGTTAATTTATCCAAGTGCGCCTCGAAATCTCTTTTTTTTCATAAGGACGGTCTAAACTTCAAAAAAGCACATCCATAGATGTACGAACAGTCGAACTCCAAACACCCGACACTTTTTAATGCACCAAAGATTGGGCCGTTCTGGGGGCGTGTCGCACTACATTCATAGAATTATACACATATTCTTTGACGCCAAACGTAGGCACATAACAGAAGAGCCAGACCGTTAAACGTCTGCCAGAGCCAGACTTGAGTATTGGCACTACAATGTGCCTGTATGTATGAACTGCAGAAGAACAGGCTCATACATTCCGGCGCAGTCTATACTACCTTAAAGCTATTTAGAACTGGCCTGTCAGCGCCAAACTTCATACATGTCACCCTTTGTGTGCCATGCTCCAGACACAGGGGACTTTGTCGAAGTGTATGATACAATCCACTATATCCCCCACTTATTACTGCCTTAAAAGAACTCTTGCTCTCAGCAAGTTCTAATAGCACTGTACATCGTGTCTTTTGGGAGCTTGCGCTAAAATGCGCATACTCCCGCGATGCGGGGGGGAGGGGGCGGCATATTCGCCACAAGTAATTGACATGTCACTTATCTCCCCACGCGTACAATACAATCGTATTGTACGAGCGGGGAGAGGAGGCACAATCCATAGTTCTCTATGAGAACTATGGATTATTGTAATTTCGGCACGCATCTCGCCCGTATTAGAGCGCAAATACGTGGCGAAATTCATGCCGAAATTACCCCGTGTGAAGTGCTAAAGTGCTGGAAGCAGGGGCACCATAAATGCAGGTGTGAAGTTTCATGGTGAAGTGGACCTGCCGATGGTCTGCTGGGACTTGTAGTGTAACCGACCAAGAAGAACCACAGAGACAACAGCAGTATTGGGGTCTTGACAGGCTTTACTTATGGATCTAGACAGCCAGTTATAAGTACACACACATTTGATTAATCACAAACAGATCAGTTGGAAGGATTCAACTACTTTGCCTCACTTCTTCACTTATCACTTCTATCAGCACCACTTGCATTGAGCCAAGCCGGAGTCACCTGCCTGCCATCTCCGGTGATCTTCAAGGCCCAGCAGTAGTGAGGTTTACCTGCACTAGTAAACTAGGTTTTAGGGGCACTCTATATCCTTAATAGTTCTAGACTTGGCAACTGGCTTTTGGAGCTAACAATCTCTATATCCTCACCCCTGCTGACAGTTTCCTTTCTCTATATGTTAACCTTTTAAGGTTTAAGCCTATTTTGAACTTATGTGTCACTGTATCGGAGAATAACTTATTAATGGTTTTACCTATTCATATAAATATGAGATTGTTTTCTAGTGACACATTGTACTTTAAGTTAGAAATTAATTTTTGTTGAAACAATTCTTGTTTATTTGTGAACAATAACAAAATGTTGCAAAACATTAGAAAAATTTGCCATTTTCAAAGTTTTAAAATTTCTGCGTGTAAGACAGATAGTCATACAAAACAAATTGGTAAATAACGAATATCCACTTTAATCCTACTTTATGTTGGCATCATTTATTAAACAATCTATTTTTATTTTTTTTTAAATTAGAGTGCTCTTAAATTTTATAGCAAATTTTAACCTTGTCAAGAAAATTTGCAACACTGATTTTTTAAGGACCAATCCAGTTCTGATGTGGCTTATTGTAACGGTTCACGCTGCGGTCCCTGACTTGACCATCGCCGTGTCCGTGCCTGCCATGTCTCTGCTGGGGCTCCCTGTGCAGGGGTCCCGGCGGCCTGTGTTCTCCACTGTAGACTTGCCAGTTCTGTTGCTCCTGCTTCCTGGGGTCCTGTATGTGCACTGCGCCTCCTAGAGCGTGTGCGTGGCAGCTTCCTGACCTTTATTTGGTCTGTGTCTTCCTCTAGACCTGTGACCACTGGCTATAAGAGGAAGTTCCTGTCTTTGCTCTGGGTCAGTCCATTGTTGTGCCATGCCTCATGCTCAGAGGTTGTCCATCTGAGTTCCTGCCAGCATCTCAGGTCTGCTATTCTGGACTTAACCCCCTCAGATGCCTGGTTCAGTTCCTGTAGTCCATCAAAGCTCCTGACCACCTGTCTGTCGTCTTCTGCTGTCCCTGTACCCCGTCCAGTACCTTCTGTGTTTCTGCTGTCCTTGGATTCATATGTTTTCCTGCTGTATCCTGCCGTTATACCCATCTAGTTACCTGCTGTATCCTGCCGTTATACCTGTCTGTTACCTGCTGTATCCTGCTGTTATACCAGTCCGGTTTCCTGCTGTATCCTGATGTATACGTTTTCCTGCTGTACCTGTCTACCACCGCTTCTGTGTCTAGAGTTCCTGTCCTGCACCTCGGCTGTCACCGCAGGTATCCACATCAGGGGTAGCGACCTGGGGATTCCCTGCAGCAAAGTCCGTCCTGCTTTGTGGCGGGCTCCAGTGAAGACCAGGGGCCCCTTAGACTCCCCTCCCTGGCGTGGATCTCAATCTACCATCTCGCCTGCGGTGATCACAGTGGATCCACACCTGGTTACCAGCGATCGGCGCCTCAGTGTACGTTATTACCGCCGGGTCGTGACACTTATGTTAGACATCCCCATAAATGACCATCTAAGAAACTGCAACGCTCAGGATATTCAAAACAGCACTTATAAAGTTTGTTAACCCTTTTTAAATTAAATTAAAGCAAAGAAAAGGTAAAATTTCACTTTTCTTGCAGATTTTCTATTTTTATCCATAGTTCACTGGAACACAGTAGATAACAGGGAAACACAACTCAATATTGGTTCCCCAGTTTCTGCCGTTTTTCAGAGATATCCCATATGTGGTGCTATTTGACTCAACCACAAGCCTCAGAGTAGGAGGAGCACCTACTGGATGTTGGTGTCTCATTTTCAATAGGATATAAATATATTCATTCCAGGTTTGCGGACACTCTAAGGTGTTAAAACTAAATAAACTCCCCTAAAAAGATCTAATTTGGAAATCTACACCCCTTAAGAATTAAATACAGGGGTGCAGTGAGTATATCGACCCAACAGTTGTTAGACACACTTTTTTAACATTAGGCTGTGAAAATAACAAATTTTATTTTTTTCCCAATAATCTGAGGTCTCAGCTGAAAATGTTTAATTTTACAAGGAATCCTGGAAAAAGCACCCCAAAATGTATTCCACTATTTCTTCCAAGTTTAGCAATGTGGGTGTAAACTGCTGTTTGGGCGCATGGCAGGGCGTAAAGGGAGGGAGAGCTATTTGGCTTTTGGAACTCATATTTTGGTGGGTGCCATTTTGCATTTGCAAAACCCCCAAAGTACCAGAATAGGTTAAACATTCCAGAAGTCAACCTACTTTGGATTCAATGCCCCTCATGGATCTCATCTAGGAGTGTATTATGCAATTTGGGCACAAAGGTGTTCCACAGGTTTTTTTAGTTTAGGGCCATGAAATAAAAAAACCTGCAGTTCCACGATTGCTTTTTGAGTTTCATTTTTTTAGTGTTTGCCATGCGGTATAAGTGACAGGATAACTTTACTATGCGGGTTGGTACAATTGCAATTATATAAATTTTATATTGTTGTTTATGTTTTGCTACTTTTACAATATAGAAATGGGTTTATACAATTTTTGCGTTTGTATGTTTTTTATTTTTCTATATACGGAGCTGATTAAGGGCTTGTTTTTTGCGGGATAAATCCATGTTTTCATTGGTGCCATTATGGGGTTTAAATGACACTTTGATCTCTTTTGATCAAGGCTTTTTTGGAAGCAGAATGAATAAAGTACAGCAATCTTGGTAGTGATTTTATTTTTATTTTTTACAGCGGTCACTGTGTGGTATTAATGATATGCTAGCTTTACTAAGCATGACAATACGGCTAAATTTTTTAAGTTTAACTTATTTTTTTAAGTTTTACTACTTTTACACAATAAAAACACTTTTATTTAGAAAAGAAAATATGTTTTTGGATTGCCATAATCTAGAGCCATAACTTTTTTATTTTTCTGTGTACAGAGCTGTGTTGGAGTTTGTTTTTCCTGACTTGACTTGACATTTTTATTGGCATCATTTTTTGGGGGACACATGAAATCAGAATAAACCTTACCCATTTTATGTCAATTAGGATTACCAAAATTATTTATAATTTGCCTAATGCCAGAATAATGAGAAAGGGAAAATTTTTAAGGCATTTTTATTACTTTCTGCAAAGTCAAAAGTTTACATACATATCATTAGTATTTGGTAGCATTGACCTTAAACTTTATGACTTGGGTCAAACGTTTTGGATATCCTTCCACAAGCTTCTCACAATAGGAATTGGTAGAAATTTAGGCCCATTCCTCCTGACAGAACTGGTGTAACTGAGCCATGTTTGTAAGTCACCTTGTTCACAGCTGCCTTTTCAGCTTTACCCATAAATTTCCAATGTGATTGAGATCAGAACTTTGTGATCTTTATTACTTTCTGCAACGTCAAAAGTTTACATACACTAGGATTACTATGCCTTTAAACAATTTGGGACAGCCCATATGACGATGTCATGTCTTTGGAAGCACAAGCCCAATTAAAGGAGACCGTGGACATTGCTGAAAAATCCATTATGGACAATAAAAAGAAAAAATATACTAGGGATATAGATGATTACAGCAACAATAGGGTTTATTCATGGGCAAAAGAAAATCGAGAATTTCCACCAAAGTCCATTTTGAGAGGAAAATGGAAGAAGAAAAATAACAGATCGGTCAGCTTTTCAGACATTGACAGTATTGAAAGTGGTACCACTGACAATGAAGAATCAGAGGCATCAAATAGTACACAATTACCATCTATGAAAACAAAGGATGTGACAAAAAACGGAAAAGGACAAACACAAGGGGACAACACCACATTACGAAAGTCAACAAGGACTTATGCACAGCGCAAATGCGTGTACAAATAAAGGAAGATTTTTCCCAAGTTATTGTCCTTACCCCTGCAGTTCTAACACAGCCTCAATTAGAGGTTCTAAATCAGGGTTTAAATTTTGTGCCAAGTTCTGATTTTGATTTTTTCCATACAATTATGGACATTAACAAATTTGTAAGGCTTCTCACTGTCAAGAAATATTTTTTTGACAGTGAAAAAAATGGTAGTGACATGTATTCTAAGGATAATAAAAACTGTAATGAATTTGAAGGTCTACATTTTAAGGAACAATTGGCTCTCAAACAATTGTTTGAGTTGGAGAGAGAGACAGATAGTGGGGGACTTGATCCAGAACATAACAGTTCCTATATACAGCATAATATGCCTAATCCTGGTTTTTACCCTTTAAAGGCCAGGGTCCCGGCCCTGGAGGCTTTCCAAAACACCATGGAACGGGATCTTCTGGCATTACATAATAAAAATCTAAGAAAGAAGAAACAAAAATATACAAATAACAACTTAACTTGGAGTCAAATAAAAGCCATAAAAGAATTAAAAAATAGGGACAACCTAACCATCAAGAAAGCAGATAAGGGAGGGGCGGTGGTAGTAATGGACAGTGGATTATATGTGAAACAAGCTTTGAGGATACTAAACAACACCCGCACATATCGCAAATTGGAAGAAAACCCTACATGTAGGTTTCAGAAAGCGTTAGAACACCTATTACAAGAAGGCATTGCCCTGGGTGTCCTTAACGAAAGACAGAAGAGCTATATCCTGGGGGAGGACCCGGTTATACCAATATTCTATGGGGTCCCCAAAGTCCACAAAACTGCCTTCCCACCTGAATTACGTCCCATAATTTCAGGAAATAATTCTCTGAATGAGCGCATTAGTGTTTGGGTGGATAAATATCTCCAACCCATAGTCCAAAATCTACCAGGTTATATAAAAGACACCAAATCCCTCCTCAAGACCCTGGCGGGTAAGAGCTGGCAAGACCAATACACTTGGATCACGTGCGACGTAGTGGGGTTATACTCTTGTATACCCCACGACGTTGCACTGGTGGCCCTCACTTTTTTTCTCAAACATCACAGCAATTATGACACAAATTTACAAGAGTTTATCCTAATGGCAGTAGAATATCTTCTTAAGCACAATTATTTAAAATTTGAAAACATTTTCTATCTTCAATTAGAGGGAGCCCCTATGGGAGCCACTTTCTCTCCCTCCCTAGCCAATATTACCATGGCCTGGTGGGAACATCATGCCATTTATAACGAATGTAACCCGTTTGCTGAATGTATAGTGTGGTATGGCCGTTACATCGACGACCTCCTGCTTATATGGGGTCGCGATGTGGCGCTCATACCGCACTTTTTGGAGTATATCAACTCCAATTCATTCAGTTTGCGGTTTACGGGAGAGTGGAACACCGTTGGTGTCCCCTTCCTTGATGTATATCTTAAAGGGCATAGGGAGAAGGGTAGGATTTTGTCTAATTTGTACCGTAAGCCAAACTCGGGTAATACTATCCTCAGAGCTAATAGCAGCCACGCTGCCAGTACCATCAAGGCTATCCCATATGGGGAAATGATTAGCGCCAGGTGAACTTGTTCAGAAGAAAAAGATTTCATTACAGCGAAAGAGAAAATAGCCCAGAGGTTATTACAGAGGGGATATAACAAAAATTATATAGACAGGGCCTCCAATAGAATTAAACACATAACACAGGAACAACTGTTAGATATGTCACAAAGAAAAATGAATATAGAAAAACAACAAGAGGCTAATAAGATCACTTTCACTACGAAATACAGTAGGAACTTCAATCAAATTAAAAGTATTTTTAGAAGGAACTTAGGCATTCTGAGACAGGATGACATCCTCTCAACAATTTTGGATGGAGGAGTTCGAGTCACATCCAAAAGGGGTCAAACTTAGGGTAACATCATTGCACCCAGTGTACATACTAGCCATCAAACCAAAATAAATAAGGTTTGGCTATCCCAAAAAGGTTTTATCAAATGTGGAGGGTCCAGATGTAGTGTGTGCAAGATGGCAAAAAAAACAACAGAAGTTACAGATATAACCCAACAGCAGTTTTTACACTATCAGCCATTTACAAACTGTGATAACCACCATTGCATTTATGTTTTTGAATGCACCAATGCAAACAAAAAATATGTAGGGAGCACTATCAGAAAGACAAAAACATGTATAATGGAACACATAAATAGTATCAAAAAACAAAAACCACAAATGTCAGGAGCAGCCAAACATTTTCTTGAATGTCACCAGGGAAATATAACAGGATTTGAATTCTATGTAATAGACAAGGTACCATACCCCTATAGAGGGGGGAACTGGACAAAGATGCTAAGGCAAAGGGAGGCTCAGTGGATCTTTAGATTGGGGACCAGAAGACCCGACGGTTTAAATTATCGTACGGACATGATGTACATATATTTTAAAATACAATGCAGCCCACTTTGTTTAAAAATATGGTAATTTAAACCCATATATGTTTGTATCAGTCACAGAGAAAGGTACAGACATAGTGGGGTATTGTTTACTGCAGAATAAATTATTGTGGATTCATATAGACAAGGTTTTGGGCCTCCATAGGGCCAAGTACATTTTCTGGAGATTTCCCTCTCCATTTTAAACATCACATGATTACCTCCTGGGGTGGGTTTATTGGTTTTAATTTGGGTTTTTATACGAGCCAGGTATTAACCACATAAAACATAACAGTGAGCAAGAGTCGGAGGACTCGAAACGCGTCTGTTGCAAACCACCAGGGGTCTGTTGCTTTGTTGCTTCGTTGCCGTGTGTTACTGTGGATTCAATTTTATATTTTGAAGAATAAAAGTTTCTGTTTTACTTACGGAACGGAGTATCCTTAGCGGCGTTACACATGGCATACGTCACCGGATATCCTTTTCTCTGCATATTCAGTGTACAGCTTGTATAACAGTGTAAATTTGGTGAGCCCTCAAAATAACTGAACACACAGCCATCAATGTCTAAACCGCTGGCAACAAAGGTGAGTACACCCCACAGCCCCACAGCTGGCAAAACTCATGCAGCCCCAAACCATGACACTCCCACCCCCATGCTTGACTGTAGACAAGACACACTTGTCTTTTTACTCCTCACCTGGTTGTCACCACACACACACTTGACACCATCTGAAGCAAATTAGTTTATCTTAGTCTCATTAGACCACAGCACATGGTTCCAGTAATTCATGTCCTTAGTCAGCTTGTCTTCAGCAAACTGTTTGCAGGCTTTCTTGTGCATAATCTTTAGAAGAGGCTTCCTTCTAGGATGACAGCCTTGCAGATCCCTTTGCAGACCAGTGTGTGGTATATGATCTGAGCCCTCACTCCTTTAATCTCTGCAGTAATGCTGGCAGCACTGATATGTCTATTTTGAAAAGACAATCTCATTATATGAGACTGAGCATGTGCACTTCATTTCTTTGGTCAAAAATGGTGAGGCTTGTCCTGAGTGGAGCCGTCTTTTTAAACTGCTGTATGGTCTTGGCCACCGTGCTGCAGCTCAGTTTCAGGGTTTTGGCAATCTCCTTGTAGCCTAAGCCATTTTTATGTAGAGCAACAATTCTTTTTTCAGATCCTCAGACAGTTCTTTGCCATGAGGTTCCCTGTGTAGCTTCCAATGACCAGTATGAAAGCGTGTGAGAGCGATAACACCAAATGTAACACACCTGCTCCCCATTCACACCTGAAACCTTGTAATACTAACGAGTCACATGACACAGTGGAGTGAAAATGGCAAATTGAGCACATTTTGTACATTTACAGTGTTATACAAGCTGTACACTGATTTCTTTACATCGTATCAAAGTGTCATATCTTCAGTGTTGTCTCATGAAAACATTATGCAATATGTAGGAGTGTACTCACTTTTGGGAGATACTGTAACAAATAAGGTGAGGTTATAAATTATTTATAATAGCAATCAGTATAAGGATAAACTAAATGAAGCTCAAAAGTAGGAGAACTTCATTGCACCAATATAAAAGATCCCATACATGTAAATATAGCAAAAAAGTAATAAAGATAATTACAAAGAGCACAGTTTTCTTTAGAGGAGGGCTACTGTTCTGAAAATAGGTCTATACAGGGAAAATCCATGACAGAGAAACTTGAATACTCTAAGAGGAGATAAAATCTTGTTTATCTCCTAACGAAAGAAAAATAAAGCAATGTATTTAGAAAAAGTCTTCAATTACCTGTCCCTGCAATATGGCAGGTGTTTTAGAAATACGCGTTAGCCAGCGCATACTTTGAAAGTGCTGGGTCGAGTGGCCCTATTGATTTCTATGTAACTTCTTTCACCCGGCGTTCAATACATGTAAGGGAAGACAGACGTAATTCATAGCTCACTATATAAGCTATGAAATATCATAATTGTGGGGTGCATTTCAGGCGTATTGCGATGTATTATTATTATTATGTACCTTAAGATGTAGCTAAGTTTTAAAGAAGGAAAATAGGAAAAAAAATTTGAAGCAAAAGTGTGGACTGCAGTGTAGTTTTTATTGGTACTATTTTGGGATACATGCAAATTTTTAATCATTTTTAATTCCAATTTTTTGGGGGGATGTCAAATGACCAAAAACCCACAATATTGTCATCTATGCTTTTTTTTTATCTTATCTACGGTGCTCAGTATACGGGATAATTAGATTATATTTTAGTAGGTCAGACTTTTATGAAAGTGGCGATTCCAATTACATGTAACTTTTTTTTTTTTTTTTTGTAAAATAGCAAAAGGGAGTGATTTAAGCTTTTAGGACGACATCTATGAACGCTCCTGCACTTTTTTTTGCGTATATTCTGGCAAAAAAATTGCTGCCACTCTGTTCTATAGTTGTATGAACAGTTGTACGGCCAAACTTGGCACAATGTGCACTAGACACAACACTTTTGAATACGCCAAGAATGCGCAAAAGTTTAGTGCGAAACTGGCATACAAATTTTGGCACATAAAACTTTTATTCATACTGTTGTATTATGCACTCCTCTATATCTATTTAGAACCAGTGTGCAGGCAACAAGTTACATAGATGTCACCCCTAATTTTTCTTAACTTTTAACCTTATTTTTTTTTTTTTTTATATTTAGACTAATTAGGGTAAATAACCACTAGGGGGCACAATCCCTTGTCCTATATATGACCTATGTTCACTTTTAAAACCTAAACCTGATTTCAGCAACTTTAAAAGAAGGCCGAATGACTTGAAGGAATCATAGTGGGGTGAACTGAAGGACAATAAGCTATTTAATATTCATGGTTCTTTCCTCTTATTGCTGCACTATCCAGTCACAAGCACCTTGTTTGCTTAATGAACGAGTAGGCTGGTCTCTAAATCTCAGTCAACAACTTAGCGTGACATGTATGAACGGGGCTGCGGCAGTTTTCTGGTGTACTTAGAGCCAAAAAGAATGTATGAACAGGTGCACACTGTAACAGGTTGCGCCGTGGTCCGGGCCACGGACCGCGGTCGCACCCGCGTTCCCCATAACGGGTTTCCGGCGTGAACGGGGGGCGCCGCGGGCCGCACGGCCGGCCGCGGCGCAACCCGTTCCATCCACTCACCTGGCCTCTCTCCCATCCGGTCCTCGTCCCCTTGGCGCGCGCGCTCGTCCTTGTGAATTTAAAGGGACAGTGCGCCGGTAATTGGGTAATTACCGGGCGCTGTTCCTATATAAGTGTTGCACTCACGTCACTTCCCTGCTGGATCTACGTTGCCCCGAGCCTTAGGGAAAGCGTTCCTTAAAGTGTATTCCTGCTTTACCGTGTACCAGACCTCTCGCTACGTTTCCCGACTCCGAACCTCTGCCGCCTGCCCTGACCTTCTGCCTGTCCACGACCACGAACCATTGCCGCCTGCCCTGACCTTCAGCCTGCCCACGGCTATGATTCTCGGACTACGATTCTGTACCACGCTGCACCTCGGCCGATACCGCAAGCAAGTCACGTCAGGGGGGACGAGCTGGAAGCCTCACGCCGCAGCAAGTCCATCCCGCTTTGCGGCGGGCTCTGGTGAAAACCGGGGGCTACTTAGATTCCGTTCCCTGGCATGGCTTAACTACCATCGCTTGCGGTGGTCCGGCGGATCCACAAACCCAGCCGTCACAGTTAGATCCATCCATGGATCCCGCCAAGGTGCCCCTGCCAAGCATCGTGGATCGTACGACGTTGGTTGCCCAGCAGTCGCAGCAAATCACACAACAGGCACAGCAGTTGGGCCAGCTCTCCACCATGATGCGTCAGCACCTCGCATCCCAGCAACAGACACCACCTGCAGCCCCGTCGGTGACTCCGTCTACGTCAGCCATACCATTGGCTCCCGTGGGACCCAAGCTACTGCTCCCCTAACCCAACAGCGTTGCCGGGGATCCCAAGTACTGCTGCGGTTTCATTACCCAGTGCTCTATGCACATAAAACTGATGGCGGATCAGTTTCCCTCGGAGAGGTCTAATGTGGCCTTCGTGGTGAGCCTACTATCCGGGAAGGCCCTGGCTTGGGCGACTCCCCTCTGGGACAGGAATGATCGTGTGACTGCGGATCTACAGACCCTTCTCCAGGAATTCCGCACCGTCTTCGAGGAGCCGGCGCGTGCTTCCTCTGCTGAGACCGCCCTCTTGAGCCTTCGTCAAGGCGACTCCTCTGTGGGTGACTATGCGGTACAGTTCCGTACCCTGGCCTCGGAGCTCACGTGGAATGATGCCGCCCTCTGTGCCACTTTCAAAAAGGGCCTGATCTTCAGACTCACCGGGCCCAAGTACGCCAGGTTCTGCAACGTCTGCGCAGCAACCGACTGTACGCCAAGCTGGAGAAATGTTTATTCCATCGGACCAGCCTACCTTTCCTCTGCTACATAGTCTCGGCTGAAGGCCTAAAGATGGACCCGGCAAAACTCTCTGCGGTGCTACAATGGCCCCGTCCTGACGGTCTTCGGGCGATACAGCGCTTTCTGGGTGTCGCAAATTATTACCGGAAATTTATTTCCCACTTCTCCACCTTGGTGGCTCCTTGCGTTGCCCTTCCTTTGAAGAATGCGTACCCGAGCTGTTGGCCTCCGGAGGCTGAGAAGGCATTTGTGGATCTAAAGACGGCCTTCTCCACTGCTCCTGTCTTGGTCCGGCTTGATTCCGAGAGACCGTTCTCTTTGGAGGTGGATGCCTCTTCCGTGGGGGCAGGGGCGGTCCTCACACAGAGAAGTTCCAAAGGCAAGATTCGCACATGTGGGTTCTTCTCTAAGACCTTTTCGCCGGCTGAGTGGAACTATGCCATTGGGGACCGGGAACTCTTGGCCATCAAGTTAGCCCTAGAGGAGTGGCGACATCTGCTGGAGGGGGCTCGTCACCCAATCGACATCTTTACAGACCACAAAAATTTGTTGTACCTTCAGACGGCCCAACGTCTTAACCTCGCCAAGCCCGGTGGTCTCTTTTTTTTTCTCGGTTTGATTTTCGTATACATTTCCGACCTGCTGAGAAAAACGTCAAGGCTGATGCCCTCTCTCGTGCCTTGGACGTGGTCGGTGAAGAACCCGTGTCACAACACATCATTTCCCCCGAACGGTTGGTTCACGTGGCTCCCGCAGGTCTCCAAAACATTCCTACGGGCAAGACTTACGTGCCGCTGGCACTCAGGAGGAAGATTCTGGAGTGGGGGCATAGCTCCTTTGTGGCTGGTCATCCCGGAGCTCGGAAGTCTTATGCTTTGATCTCGCGGCACTACTGGTGGCCGACTCTAGCACAGGATGTCAAGGACTTCACCCTCGCCTGTGTCACTTGTGCTCGGAACAAGGTCCCACGCCACAGGCCCGCAGGTCTCTTGCATCCGCTGCCCGTGCCGGAAATCCCTTGGACGCACATAGCGATGGACTTCGTCACAGACCTACAAGTCTCCTCTGGGAACTCAGTCATCTGGGTCGTGACGGACCGGTTCTCAAAAATGTCCCACTTTGTGCCGCTCCATGGCCTGCCGTCTGCCCCACAATTGGCTAATCTTTTCTTCCGGCATATCTTCCAACTTCATGGACTACCGTCACACATTGTCTCCGACCGCGGGGTTCAATTTGTTTCCCGATTTTGGCGTGCATTGTGCTCCCGTCTGCAAGTCAAGTTGGACTTTTCATCGGCATACCACCCTCAGTCCAATGGGCAGGTGGAGAGAGTGAACCAGATTCTGGGAGAATACCTGCGCCACTTTGTGTCCGGACGTCAGGACAACTGGACCGAGCTGCTCCCGTGGGCTGAATTTGCATATAACCATCGGGACTCGGAAGCTGCCGGCGTCTCCCCGTTCTTTGTAGTCTATGGCCGCCACCCGCACCCCCCCACTCCCCCAGCCTCCTGACTCGGATGTGCCCGCTGTCAACGACCAGGTTCGGGATATCAAGGCCATCTGGCAGGACCGCGGTGTGTTCTCTACTTCGGGCCTCTGCCCGTATGAAGTCTCAGGCAGACAAAAGGAGAAGACCTGCCCCGACGTTTCTCCCTGGGGACCAAGTTTGTGCGCCTGAAGGTCCCTAGCTTCCTCGGACCCTTCAAGGTTCTTCGGCAGTTGAACCCGGTGACATACAAGCTTTGTTTGCCTCCATCTCTCCGGATCCACAACGCATTTCATGTATCCCTCCTTAAGCCTCTGGTTCTGAACCGGTTCTCTCGGAAGAAAGTGACGCCTTCCCCAGTAGCCGAATCCACTGACATCTTCGAGGTAAAGAACATTTTGGCTATGAACAAGGTCCAGAGGGCGACATTTCTTCCTCGTTGGATTAGGAGGACTTCGGCACCCGAGGAGAGATACTCCTGGAAGCCTGAATCTAACATCCGAATCGGGATCTCATCCTCAATTTCTGCAGCTATAAAGGTGGGGAGGCCACGCTTCCGCCGTTCCTCGTCCCCTGCCATCCGGAAGTGCGCAATGCGCGCCCCCAATGGCCGCGCGCGCTCGTCCTTTGTGAAGTTTTAAAGGTAACAGTGCGGCGGTAATGGTTAATTACCGGGCGCCTGTTCCTATATAAGCTGTTGCACCCACCCACTTCCCGTGCTGGATACTACGTTGCCCCCGAGCCTTAGTTGAAGAGCCGCTTTCCTTAAAAGTGTTATTCCTGCTTTACGTGACCAGCCTCACCTACGTATTCCCGACTCACGAACCACTGCCGCCATGCCCTGAAACCTTCAGCCTTCCACGACCACGAACCAATTGCCGCCTGCCCTGACCTTTCTGCCTGCCCACGACTATGATTCGCTTGGACTACAATTCAGTACCACGACTGCACACTCGGCCGCGCACCACAAGCGCAAAGTACACGTCCGGGGGGAGACGACTGGTAGCCTCACACGCTGCAGCAAGTCCATCCACGCTTTAGCGAGCGGGCTCTGGTGAAAACCCGGGGCTTACTTTAGATACTCAGTTTCGCCTGGCGTGGCTTAACTAACCATCGCTTGCGCGTGGTCTGGCGGATCCACTACGCCAGCCTCCACACCCAAACATTGGCGCATAAGTCCCTTTGTCGTCTAAAGAGCGGACCAAAGACACTTTTGTAGTGCGACTCACAAGATTAGGGGGCATTGTCTTTGGGCGGAGCGCAGCACATCATAGTTGTCCAGTAGACACATTTATGATTCTTTGATGCCAAAGGCGCAGAACAGTTAGAACAGCCAGATCAAGTTAAAGGTGGTCTGCCTGAACCAGACTTGTCGTATTGGCACTAGACTGCGCCTGTGTGTATGACTCGCCATAAGAACAGTTGACATTACATCTTCTGCCACATTCTACACTGTCCCCCTAATCAAGCTATTTAAGGAACAGGCCTGCCAAGCATCAGATTCATACACGGTCGCCGCTAGATTAAAGCGTCAAGGAAAACTGGCGCAGCCCCGTTCATACATGTCGCCCTAAGGGTTTAAAAATAAGTGTTAGACAATAAGCATTCATATTGTTGGGGGTCAGATCCAACTCTGCAGTATGTATCCCTTGTTCTTTGTAGCATTAAAAAAAGTAGAAGAGACTCTAAAGTATTGTGTGTGTCTCTTTCTTTTATTTCTCCCTTTTTATATCTGTTAGGCATCTTTTGTGTTATTTAGTCTATTTTCTATATTATTGTAAGCACTATATTGTATTTTTTTAAACTTTATAAGCTGGGTATTTGTTTACTCTGAAGCTGAAGTGAACAATATTTGACCTGTAGTGCCATCATGTGTGGCCCCCAACAATCCATACACTTGGCTGTTTATTTTTTTCCCATATTCTATAATGGAAAAAACACTTCTGCTCCTGAGCTTACTAGCAAAACTGCCAAGTTGGATGATAATGCTGCAGCATCAGTCTCAGAAATGGCAACCCTAGTGCAGGGACGGGACAACAGGTAGGCGATCGCTTAGGGTGCATACCTCTGCTTGTCAGTAGGGGGCGCAGGTATGGAGCAGGCTCATCTGCTCAGCCCGCTCCATACATGGCAGGCATACCTCCCAACTTTTTAGGTGATCGAAGAGGGACACTCACAGTTTACTGTATGAATGATCTATTTATTAGTGCCTATCTGCATGCTTGAATAGGTTTTTATTAAAATATTAGCAAAAAATCATTAGAATTTAGACATTTTTCAGGTTCACGTTGCATCAATTAATAAAATAATATGTAAATTGTTGCCTAATATACAGCTTGGAGCCAGTCAGATTTTAAAGCAATTAAGTAATATTATCAATGCAGATCTATTTTGCAGGTAAAAAAGAGGGACATTTAAATCGCAAGGAGGGACAGAGAGACCTGGGTTAAAAATAGGGACACTTGGGAGGTATGGACAGGTACTGACTGTTAGTCACAACAGGCCACTTCCATCAACTGTAGGGACCGGTGTGTTTCACAAAGTCTTTTTGCATTAGGCTGTGAAAATGAAAAATTATTTTTTTTTAACAATTTTAGTTGAAAATTGTTTCATTTTGTACAAGAAATCCAGGAAAAAAGCACCGCAAAATTTGTTACATAATTTATTCTAAGTTGAGCAATACTCTATATATGGGTGAAAACTGCTGTTTGGATGCATGGCAGGCATTAGAGATGGGTGAATCGATTCTAAAAGAAGATGGGATTCGATTATGAATTTCAGGAAAACTTCGATTCTGCAACGAGCCGAAGATTTATGGTGATTCGCGGGAACAAAGCGTCTTTTTGGGGGTAAAATGGCCGCGAGCACATGGCGTGACATGGGGCAGAGAACTATGGGAGGAAGAAAGGAACACTCTCAATGACATGTGTACAGTAGACATCAAGCCAATCAGCGACCAGCGGGCATGTGTGACGTCACAGCCCTATAAATACTGCACAACTTCCTCACTGTGTGTCCTGTCATAAGCCATCTCTGCTGCTGCAACTAAAATGAGCTATTCTAAAACAAATCGTTTTTATCATCGACTCGGGGGAAAGACCATCACAATTGAGTGTCATATGCACACTTGTTACGTCACCCAGCGACTATTATTTTTTTTTAGTTTGTGGGGTATTTTCCCTAAAAGTTCAGGGTGGGTGAACTTCCTGTCCCATATATGCCTCAATTACATGTGGTTGATCTGTAGCGTATTGGTAATACCCAAAGGCTTAAATTAACATCATGATTGTTGGTTAATTTCGGACTAACAATACAGCGGTGTGCTGTATTTTTTGGTCCTAAACGCCTAAAGTACATCTGGTTGTTCAGTACCATATTTCATACACAGGCTTGAATTTATATTTCTACTGATTGTGGGTATAATATTAAATTGTGACAAAACATACAGGTGTCTCTATTTTTTTGTCCTTTATACGCCTAAATTACATTGGTTGTCTCTGTACGATATTTCATACACACAAGGCTTAATTTAACTTCTGATTGTGGGTAATTAGGGACGTAAAAACAGTGTACCTCTATTTTTTTGTCCCATATAACCCTAAATTACATCTGGAATTTCTCTGAGTAGTGGGTATCTTCATGCCCAAGGTTTTATTTTATTTTCTTTTTATCAAACAGTATGTCCAGACAGAGAGGTGGTAGGCCCCTACACATGTGAGTGGCAGTGGCACAAACGTTCCTGGACCAGGCTCAGGTTCGTGCAGCACGTAAAGAGGAAACATCCGCAGCCAGATGTCACACGGTGATGCCAGAATGCCCGGTGTCATCTAGCGGCTGTGTTTAGACCAGCACCCCAAGGGTTCTGATTGCGGGTTGACTAGGTTCATCCACCTTCTCCCAGATGACATCTGACAACCCAAAGCCAAGAAGTCGGTGGGAACGTCAGACAACAACCCTTAGTTAGCAATGTCCCGGGAGCGGGTCAGCGACCCTCAACTGTCCCAACCCCCCTCTGTCCCCGTTCGGTCGCTCAGCCCAGAATCTACTAGTGGATGTGGGCTCGCACCACTATACAGTGAGGACAAACCCTCTTTAGGACAGTCAGCACTACTTGGCAGCGAATATGTGGGCAGACATCCCGCTGCTTCTTGCAGTATGCAGAAAGTAGTGATTGGTGGAGAGTGGCACAGGAGTTACATGTTACAAGCAGTCAGGCTCTGCATACTGGAAACCGTTGAGGAGAAATAGCAAGTGATAGGGCAAACGATATGAATAGCTCTATAGCAATTTGAGCCAGGTGAAGCAAGGCTTCATCATCATCGTCGGGAGAAGAGGGTGTCAGCTTATGCGTCAGGCAGCTGCGCAGCCAGCAAGTTGTTAGTCTGGCCGTGAGTCAGCAGGGTGGAAGCAGTGTGAGGTCAAACTACTGGCCAAACGGCCACGGAGTAGAAAACCCACTTCGCAGGTCCAAGAAAGTAGCGGCACAGGGGCTCACCGAGGCAGCTGCGGTAGTAGTCACTCAGTGCGGATGCGTATTGGCAGTAAAATCACCTACTCGGCGGTGTGGCAGTTTTTTGCTAAGACACCACAAGACCCGAACTGGTGTCTATGTAGAGATCTGTGTGGCAGAAAGTGAGCGTGACCAGGAGCTAACGTAGCACCAGGCCCTGCGTCAACATATTGCAGGATCAACCAAATCCAGTGGCCGGGAGAAACGTGTCTCAGCATGTTGGTTGTCCATCCTGCCGCAGTAACAGCAGCCAGCACCCAGTGGCATGCATGTCATTTTCAGCCACTCAATCTCCACACCTCTGCCCGAAGGGAAGCATTTTTGCCTTTTGTCTCCATCATCTACAGGATCAGATGCTCCTGCTTCATCCGCCAATCGAAGGTGCCAGCAGTCGTCACCGAGGCGATTGCCGAAGAGACAGCAGTCATGCTCCAACCATCCTAAGGTTCAGAAGCAGATCATCGCTCTTTGTCCAAGTTGTTGGTACTACGCCGTCCCTCCCTTTCCAAGTGGTGACTCTGCACCATTCAGGAACTAATCTGGCTTGCGTCCGAGCCGAGGTGGAGGAGTTCCAATTAGAGATGTGGCGAATTGATTCAGACAAAGTGGAATTCGTTTAGAAATTCAGGAAAACGTTCGGTTCTGAAACGAAGTCTAAGGTTTGGGGACTTCGGTGAACGAGTGTGCTTTGATTATAAAATTGGCCCAGCACATGGCGTTACAATGGGGCAAAGCACTCTGGAGGAAGAAGGGCATAGCCTGCATTGACATGGTGGACAGAGACGAAAGCCAATCAGAGACCCGGCGGGGATTTCGTACGTTCACCGCACTATATAAGGTCTGGGCACGAAACGCTGGTGAGCTCACACTCCTCTCACATGTACTGATCAGGGAAGGTGTTGCTGCAGCTTGAGTGGATAGCCTCTTACTGAAAACTCACTTTATACAGCGAATTTTGTGGGGAGTCTCAGCTTCACTCTCATAGACTGCTTCTCTTAATGTTCTATTTCTGATTTTTTGGGGTATTGGATCTGAAGTCCCAGTGGTGTTGTCCACTGCAGCGCATATACATTTTAATGCTAACTGCTCACAGCAACATTGAAATATCCAAGTGGGATCTAAGCCAGTTCCTGTTGTATTCATTTAAAGAAACAGGTTTTTACAATACAAATACCACTTCATTTTTGGTGCTAAATTCTTTTGCAAAATTTTACACCCAGGGGTTAAATTAAGCTTTTGTTTTTCTGCTGTGGTGACTCCAAGAAACCGTCTTTTTTCACGCCAAAAAATAAAATTTTCCTATATAAATTCCCAAGCAAAGGTTAAGTAAAATTTTTTTCTTGTTGTGTAGCGTAAAACAGCCATTGTAACACGCTACAAAGCTCGTAGTTTGTGGGTTGCCAATTGTTTGGGGAAATTTTTACCCCGGGGGTTTAAATTTTAAAACGTTTTTTTTTTTTCTGCTGGGTGCAAAAATAAACCCTTTTTCACCGCCAAAAATAAATTTTCCTGTAGCATAATTCACAAAAGCAAAAGGTTAATTACAATTTTTTCTTTTGTTGTGTAGCTAGAAAACCCCCAATTGTAACACGTACAAAGCAGTAGTTTGTGGCTGCCAATTTTTTTTGCAAAATTTACATCCGGGGTTAAATTAAAGCTTTGTTTTTCTGCTTGGTGATCCAAGAAACCGCTTTTTCACCGCCAAAAATACAATTTCCTGTCATAATTCACAAGCGAAGGTTAATTAAGTTTTTTCTCTTTGTAGCGGAAAAACACGAAAATTGTAACCCCCTACAAAGTAGTAATTTTTGGCTGCCAATTCTTTTTGCGCAATTTACTTCCGGGGGGTTAATTAAGCTTTTGTTTTTCTGCTGTGGGAAAAAAAAAAACCGTCTTTTTCCCCGCCAAAAATTACAATTTTTCCTTACATAATTCACAAGGGAAGGTTAATTACAATTTTTTCTCTTGTTGTGTAGCTAGAAAAAAGCAATGGAAACCCAAAAAAAGCTAGTTTTTTGGGTGTCAATTCTTTTTGCGCAATTTACACCGGGGGTTTAAATAAAGCGTTGTTTTTGTGCTGTGGTGAAAAAAATAAACCGTCTTTTCCACCGCCAAAAATACAATTTTCCGTGCTAATTCACAGGGAAGGTTAATTACAATTTTTTCTTTGTTGTGTAGCGTAGAAAAACGCAATTGTAACACGCAAAAAGTAGTATTTGGGGCTGCTCAATTCTTTTGCCAAAATTTTACACCCGGGGGTTAAATTAAGCGTTGTTTTTCTGCTGTGGTGACAAAAAAAAAACCCTCTTTTTCACCCCCAAAAAAATAAATTTTCCTTAGCAAATTACAGTAAAGGGTTTAAATTAAAATTTTTTTCCCTCTTTTTGGGTGTAGCGTAGAAAAACCAATTGTAATCGTAAAAAAGCTATAGTTTTGGGCTGCAAAAAAATTTTTTTTGCGCAATTTACATACGGGGGTTTTTAAAGCGTTGTTTTTGTGCGGGGGTAAAAAAAAAAAATAAACCGTCTTTTTCACCCCCAAAAAAATACATTTTCCTGTGAAAATTCCCAAGAAAAGGTTAATTTCAATTTTTTCTCTTGTTGTGTAGCGTAAAAACCCAAATTTAACACGTCAAAGCAGTAGTTTGTGGCTGTCAATTCTTTTGCGCAATTTACATACGGGGTTTTTAAGCGTTTTTTTGTGCTGTGGTGACAAAATAAACCCCTTTTTTTTCACCCCCCAAAAAAAAATTTTCCTGTAGCAAAATTTTCCCAAAGCAAAGGTTAATTACAATTTTTTCTCTTGTTGTGTGCGTAGAAAAAAAATTGTAACACGTACAAAGCTAGTGTTTGTGGCTGCTCAATTCTTTTGCCAATTTACATCCTGGGTTAATTTAAAGCGTTGTTCGATTTTGTATCAGTAAAAAAAACTTTTTTTTTTTAAACCGCCAAAAAAAGAAATTCGTACAAAAATTCATATCCAAAGGTTTTTTAAGCCTGCTGTGCTTTTATACTCATAAAATACACAGAGTTTTTAAAACAGCACATACAATCAATTTTTCCTGCCCATTTGTGGAGCGCAATTTATACCAAGGGGTTTCCAAACTTGTTACTGGGGTTCATTTGGAGTCAAAACAGGGGTGGTATTTTTCATATACAGATATCTTTATCAAAAAAGTGTCTGTAAAATTTTTGAACAAACAGTATGTCAGAAAAAGGTGGCAGGCTTTTACCTGGAGGGCAAGGACAAACATTCCAGGCCCAGGTCGGGACACGCAAGGGGACTCCAGCAGGGGTCACTGGTAAGGCCCAACTGCCCCCTGTCATCTAGCGGCCCGTGTGTTGTTCAAAAACCCTGGGTTTTTTGATTGGGTTTACTAGGCATCCACTTCCTCCCAATGACATCTACAACCCCAGCCAAGAGCGGGGGAACGTCAGAACAACCCCTTTTTGGATGGCCCGGGAAACGGGTCAGCGGCCCTCCTCGTCCCCACCCCCTCTTCCCATGTTTCCCCCAGCCAGAGATTACAGTGGTCTGGGCTCGCGCCACTATAAGCGAGGGTAAACAAATTTTAGGGGGCAGTCGCAGCTACTTTGGGAGCGAAGAAATGGGGCCAAATCCCCCGCTTCTTTTCGAGGGGGCAAAATATAGATTGGAGAGTGGCAGGGAGGTCATGTGTGAGGGTCGCCTCTGCATACCCGACCGGGGTGAGGCAGCAGTACATGAAAAACAAATAGATGATGATGTAGCCGACCCCAATTTGGGAGCGGGTGAGGGAAGGGTCATCATCATCAGGGGAAAGGGTCAGCTTCGGTCAGGCAGCGGCGAGCCAGCAATGGGTAGTGTGGTCGTGATCACAGGGTAGCACAGTGGAGGTCGGGAGCCCAAACGGGCCCCGGGGTAAAAAAAACCCGCTTCGCAGGTCCAAGAAAGTTCGGCCCCCCCGGGGTCACAGGGGGCGGGGGCCGTAGTCCTCAGTGCGGAGCGTTGGCGGTAAAATCCGATACTCGGCGGGGTGGGAGTTCTTTGCTAAGACCCCGGGGGAGCCGAATATGGGTATTGTGAATCTGTAGGCAGAAAGTGAAGCATGGCCAGGGAGCTAACGTTGGCAACCACGGCCCTGCGTCAACACATGCAGCGTCACCATCCGGTGGCCTGGAGGAGAAACGTGGCTCAGATGTGGTGGTCCATCCTTCCGCGCATGCAACAGCAGCAGCAGCGCCAGTGGCACGCATGCCATTGCAGCCAGTCAAGGCTCCACCACCTCTGCAGAAGGGAGTTGTTTCTCTTTGACATCATCTCCCGGTCCAGATGTTCCTGCTCCTCGCTACTCATGGCGCCAGCAGTCGTTCAGCGAGGCGATTGCAAAGAGACAACAATATGCGTCCAACCATCCTAAGGTGCCGCAGCTGACCGTGCTCCTGTCCAAATTGTTGGTACTGCAGTCCCTCCCTTTCCAAATGGTGGACTCTGCACCGTTCAGAGAACTAATGGCTTGTGCTGAGCCGAGATGGAGAGTTCCAAGCTGTAATTTCTTTTCCAAAAAGGCAGTACTAGCACTTCATAAATATGTAGAACAGAAGGTGGGCCAGTCCTTGAGCTTATCGGTTTGTTCCAAGGTGCACGGCAGCGCGGACGTCTGGAGCTGTAACTACGATCAGGGCCAGTACATGTCCCTTACGGCCCACTGGGTGAATGTGCTTCCTGCCCAGGCACACCAACAACTTGGACAGGAAACGGCGCTTTCTCCTCCACGTTGTCAAACTGCGGCTCCTGCGCCAATGTCCGCCTCCTCCTCCTCCTCCACCACCACCATCTCGCTCCACAAGACGCTCTACATACCACATTGGGGGGGCACAGCGGTTCACCAGCTTACACCTGGCTTCCCTCGGCAACAAAGTCACACAGGGGAGGAACTGCCCGGTCATCAGCAAAAAAAATCATGTGTGGCTTTCTCCGCCCCAAACTGCAAAGGGAACCATAGTACGGACAATGGGATAACATGTTTTCTGCCTGCACCGGGAGGGATGGCCATGCACCCTGCTGGCGCAATGTTAAATTTGGGTTTGTGAAAAGTTTTGAAGTCTTCCACCGATTTTCAAAAAATTCTAAAAATGGCCAGGAAACGTGCATGCACTTCATCCTTCCTACAAACCCCAGGAAACCCCTCCTCCATTTTGCAGGGGCAAAAGGGCCCCCCCCAACAGACCTGATATCGTGTTTCCACCCGTTGGGAAAAACCCCCTGCACATGTTGGACGACTGTATGAACAAGAAAGGGCCCTTTCGTTTTTTGATGACCGGCGGACAGGAATGTTGAGGCCATTGAGGGGGCACGTTATTTGTCTCGCCCGGACCGGGGTGAATAACGTCATTCCACTGCTTTTACCTGGAAAGACTGAAAAATCTGTCTGGGCGGGCGGGCGTGGCGACTACTCCACGGCCCCAGATCCGGTGGGGACTGAAATGGAGGGGAAAGAAAGGGGGACATTAGCAGAGATTGTCTGGGGAAATGAGTGGTTTTTTTACCCCGGTGAAAAGAGGAGGAGAGGAGCGCTGAGGAGGTAGATGGGGGAGAGGAAGACGAGGGGATGACCCGCAAGCACCCTGCAGTTCAATGGAGATGGAGGCAGGGAGCTCCCGGGGTCACTTTGCAAATGGCCCGCAGATGCTGATTTGCCGGCTGTGACAGCCCAATAGGACTTTGGGCTCTCCCCCCATTGGACCCTCCTACGGCCCCAAAAATGTGAGCCTTTTTCCCCCCACTACTGAGAGGGGGGGACAAACCAAATACTTAGGGAAATCCTCCGTACATTTTGGCCGCTGCCTATGTCGGCTCGCCCCTCCTCTGACAGGTCTGGGGGGGGTTTCAGTCCATCACAAACCTAATCTGGAGTACTGATGACTTTCCTCACCCCCCTAGTGGGGACAGGCCGTCTCTTCCTTGGGCCAGGTGGGCCCATTCCCCGGGGGCCCCCACGATCTAGGGGGGCCCCCCCGGGGGGGGGCCGCCTACCCTCCATGAGGACACCCGGGGTTCGGGCCGCGCCCGGCTCGGAGCGTCGCCGCAAGGCGGGGTTTCCCCCTGGCGGGCCCCGAGTACCGGCCCCGGGCCCTGTGGGCAGGTCCCCCTTCACCCACGGCTGCATGGCCGGGGACAGACCCAGCCCTCAGCCATCACGGGCCCCGCCCCGCACCCCGCGGCGCGGGCAGCAGCCCACGAAAAATCTGGGATCATTGTCCCGCGTTCGCTCCCAGGAAACCCGGGGCAGGCGCGCGATTTGATGACGTCATCGCGCGCCTCCCGCGGCCAGCAGTCTGTGTGAACGGCCCAAGGCCCAGGGAGAAGAGGAGGGAAAACCGGTAAGTAAGATTTTTATTTTTTTTTTAAAACCTCTGCCCGCCCCGCCCATATACCCTGCCCCGCCGGTATATCCCTGCCTGGCTAATACCCTGCCGGCATATACCCGCCCTGCCCGCCCCAAAAAACCCTGCCCGCCTGGCTATTACCCTGCCTGGCTATATACCCTGCCTGGCTATATACCCTGCCCTGCCTGGCTATATACTCTGCCTGGCTATATACCCTGCCCTGCCTGCCACCCACCTCCACACTCTGTCATTGTGCCACTCTCTGACCTCATGCTGCTGCTGTGGCTGCTGCCGTGACCTCCACTCTCTGTCATCGTGCCACTCTGTGGCCTACTCCTGTTTTTGCCACCTCCAGAATGTTATTGTGCCACTGCCTGACCTCATGCTGCTGCTGCCGTGACCTCCACTCTCTGTCATTGTCCACTCTGTGGCCTACTAAGTTTTTTGCCACCACCAGAATGTCATTGTGCCACTGTCTGACATCATGCTGCTGCTGCCGTCACCTCCACTCTCTTTCATTGTGCCACTCTGTGGCCTACTCCTGTTCTTGCCACCCCCAGCAGGTGATTGTGCCACTGTCTGACCTCATGCTGCTGCTGCCGATGACCTCCACTCTCTGTCTTTTTGCCACTCTGTGGCCTACTCCTGTTTTTGCCACCTCCAGAATGTTTATTGTGCCACTGTCTGACCTCATGCTGCTGGTGCCGTAACCTACACACTGTGTCATTGTGCCACTGTCTTTACCTCAGCTGCTGCTGTGGCTGCTGCCGTGACCTACACACTGTGTCATTGTGCCACTGTCTGACCTCATGCTGCTGTTGTGGCTGCTGCCATACCTACAACACTGTTTTCCATTGTGCCACGTCGACCTCATGCTGCTGCTGTTGGTGCTGCTGCCGTGACCTACACACTGTGTCATTGTGCCACTGTCTGACCTCATGCTGCTGCTATGGCTTGCTGCCGGACCTACACACTCTGTCATTTTTGCCACTGTCTGACCTCATGCTGGCTGTGGGTGCTGGGCCCTGACCCACACACTTTTTCTTGTGGGAAATGTCCCGACCTAAAGGCCCGCTGTGGGGGCTGCTGCCATGACCTAAACACTTGTGTCTTTTTTGCCATGTCTGACCTTTATGCTGCTGGGTGTGGGGGGGCTGCCGTGACCTACACACGGGGTCATTGTCCCACTCTGTGGCCTACTCCCCCTTTTTTGGGCCCCCTTCCCAAAAGTCATTTTTGCCACGCTGACCCCCAAAGCTTTTTGCTCCGGGACCCCAACACGTGTATTGTGCCACTGTTGACCTCATGTGTCTGGGGGCGGCTCCATTGGGCCTTTCACACTGTGTCATTGTTTCCCCCTCGGTGGCCTACTCCCCGTTTTTGCCCCCTCCAAATTTTCATTTTTTCCACGTCTGACCTCATGTGGTGCTGCCGTGGGTCTACCCCCTGTGTCATTGTGCCACTGTTCCCGACCTCATTCTGCTGTGGCGGTGCCGTGACCAAAACAAATGTGTCTTTTTCCCCCCTCTGTGGCCTACTCCTGTTTTTTTCCACCCCCCCAGAAGTCCCCTTGTGCCACTGTCCGACCTCAAAGCTTTTGCTGCCGGGGCCTACCACTTTTTCATTGTGCCACTGTCCCGACCAATTTTCTTGTGTGGGGGGCTGCCCTGACCTACACAAATGGGGTCATTGTCCCACTCTGTGGGGCCCCTCCTGTTTTTTCCACCCCCCAGAATGGTTTTATTGTGCCCCTGTCTGACCTCTGTGCTGGGTGCGGACCCACACAAATTGGGGGGTTTTTCCCCCCCCCTTGGGGCCACTGTTGCCTAAGCTTTCTGCTGTGGCTGCTGCCGGGCACCTACACACTGTTCATTTTGCCCTTGGGGGCGGGCCTCCCTCTGCTGCTGTGGCGGCTGCCGGACCCACACACTGTGCATTGTCCCACTCTGTGGCCTACTTCTGTTTTTGCCCCCCCGAAAGGGCAAAGTGCCAAATGTCAAAATATGCTGCCCTTTTCCGGGGCCTACACCGTGTCATTGTGCCACTGTCTGAAACCCCATGCTGCTGCTGTGGGGGCTGCCGTGACCTACACACTGTTTCATTGTCCCCTCGTGGCCTCTTTCCCGTTTTTTTTCCCCCCCCCGGAAAGTCATTGTTGCCAAGTTGCCTCATGCTGCTGCTGCCGTGATTACACACCGTGTCCCTTGTGCCAAGTTTGACCCCATGCTGGCTGTGGGGTGCTTCCGTGGGCCTTTCACACTGTGTCATTGTGCCACTGTCTGACCTCTGCTGCTGCTTTTGGCTGCTGCCGGACCTACACACTGTGGGCATTGTTTCACTGTCTGACCTCATGGGTGCTGCTGTGGGGGCTGCCGTGACCTACAACCCCTGTGGGCATTGTCCCACTCTGTGGGCCCACCCCCTGTTTTTTTTTTCCCCCTCCAGAATTTTCAAATTTTGCCACTGTCCTTTACCTCTTTCTGCTGCTGTCGTGACCACAAAACTGTTTTCATTTTGCCCTGTCTGACTCAGGCTGCTGCTTGGGTTTCTGCCCTGACCTACCCCAAATGTGTTTTTTGTGCCCGTCTGACCCCATGTTTCTGCTGTGGCGGCTGCCCCTGACCCACCCCAAAATGTGTCTTGTTTTTTCCCCCTCTGTGGCCCACCCTGTTTTTGCCACCTCCCGAATTTTCATTGTGCCACTGTCTGGGCCTCATGCTCTTTCTGCCCCTGACCTACACACTGTTTCTTTTTGCCCCTCTGGGCCTTTCTTGTTTTTGCCACCTCCCGAATGGTTTTATTGTGCCACTGCTGACCTCATGTGCTTTTTCTGTGGCTGCTGCCCTGACCTACAAAACGTTTCCCTTGTGCCACTGGGCCCGAACCCCATGCGGGTGCTGTGGCCCGTTTCCGTTTACCTACACACTGTGTCATTTTGCCATGTCTGACCTCAGGGTTGGGTGCTGTGACGGCTTCCGTTGGGCCTACACCCCTGTGTCATTGTCCCCCTTTTGGCCTACTCCTGTTTTTGCCACCTTTCCCAAAATTTTATTTGTGCCACTGTCTGACCTCATGCTTCCCGCCTTTCCGTGCCCACACACTGTGTCATTGTGCCCCTGTCTGACCCCTTCTGGGTGGGTGTGGGGGGCTGCCATGACCTACAACTGTGCCCTTGTCCACTCTGTGCCTACTCCTGTTTTTGCCCCCTCCAAATGTCATTGTGCCACTGTCGACCTTTATGCGCGCTGCCCCTGATCTACACCCCTGTTGGGCATTGTGCCAAAAATCTGACTCTGCGCTGTGGCGGGGTGCCCTGGGGGAAAAAAACCCCACACTGTGTCCCTTTCCCCCCCCCTTTTTGGGGCCAAATCCTGTTTTTTCCCCCCTCCGAAGCTTGTGCCCCTGTTCCCGACCTCATGTTCTGCTGCCGGACCTTTCAAAAATGTTTTTCATTGGCCCCCTGTCTGACCTCCCTGCTGCTGCGGGGGCCCGGGTGCCGTGAACCCACACACTGTGTCATTGTCCCAAATCTGTGGCCTACTCCGTTTTTTTCCACCCCCAGAAGGGCCCTTGTGCCACTGTCTGACCCCCATGCTGCTGGCCGTGACCTACACACTGTGTCATTGTCCACTGTCTGACCTCAAAGCGCTTTCTGTGGAGCTGCCCGTCACCTACCACTGTGTCATTGTGCCACGTCCCGACCTCATGCTGCGCTGTGGGGGCTGGCCCGTGAATACACACTTGACATTGTCCCCAAATCTGTTTGGCCCCACCCTTTGTTTTTTGGGCCCCTCCAGAATGTCATTGTGCCACTGGGGCCCCGACCTTTATTTCTGCTGTTGCCCGGAAACCAAAACACTTTTGTCATTGTCCACGTCTGACCTCCCTGCTGCTGCTGTGGCGGGGTGCCCCTGAAACCCACACCTTTTGTCATTGTCCCACTCTTGGCCTACTCCCCGTTTTTTTCCACCTCCCGAAAATTACCCCCCCCCCCCCCTTTGCCCCCTGTCCCGACCTCAGTGCGCTGCCCCTGATCTTCACACTGTGTCCCTTGTGCCAAAGGGCTGACCCCCATGCTGCTGTTTTGGCTGCTGCCTGGACCTACAAAACCCCTTTTTATTGTGCCAAATGTCTGACCTCCTGCTGCTGCTGTGGCTGCTGCCGGGACCTACACATGTGTCCCCCTTGTTCACTGTTGACCCAAAGCTGTGTGGGGGTGGCCCGCCGTGACCTACACAATGTGTCCCCCTTGTCCCCCCTTGTGGCTACTTCCCCGTTTTTTTTAAACCCCCAGATGTCATTGTGCCACTGTTGGGCCCCTTTCTGCTTTTTGTCGGACCTACACACGGGGTCATTTTTGCCACTGTCTGACCTCATGGGTGCTGTGTTTGGGTGCTTTCCTTTACCCACAAACTGGGGCCAAATTTTGCCACTGTCGCCCATGTTTTCTGCTGTGGCGGCTTTCCGTGACCTACACACCCCGTGTCCCTTGTCCCCCTCTGTGGCCTACTCCTGTTTTTGACCTCCAGAATGTCATTGTGCCACTGTCTGACCTCATTTTCTGCTGTGCCAGACCTACACACGTTTCATTGTGCCACTCTGTTTGGGCCCACCCCCCGTTTTTTTCCACCTTTCCCAAAAGTCATTGGCCACTGTCTTTGGAAACCCCCCAAAAGGGTGCTGCTGTGGCTGTGGGCCGGGGACCTAAAACCCCTGTGTCCAAATTGTGCCAATGTCGCCTCATGCTGCTGCTGTTGGCCCGGGGGGGGGGGTGTACCTACACACGTGGGGCATTTTCCCCCCTCTGTGGCCTATTTCTGTTTTTTTCCACCTCCAGAATGTCATTGGGGCCACTGTCCTGACCTCAAAGTGCTGCTGCCGTGCCTACAAAACTGTGTCATTGTGCCCGTCTACCTCAAGCTTTCTGCTGTGGGGCTATGTGACCTACAAAACTGTTTTCAATTGTCCCACTCTGTGGCCTAATACTGTTTTTCCACCTCCAGAATGTTCATTGTGCCACTGTCTAACCTCATGCTGTGCTGCCGTGACCTACACACTGTGTCATTGTGCCACTGTCTGACCTCATGCTGCTGCTGTGGCTGCTGCCGTGACCTACACACTGTGTCATTGTCCCACTCTGTGGCCTATTTCTGTTTTTGCCACCTCCAGAATGTCATTGTGCCACTGTCTGACCTCATGCTGCTGCTGCCGTGACCTACACACTGTGTCATTGTGCCACTGTCTGACCTCATGCTGCTGCTGTGGCGGCTGCCGTGACCTACACACTGTGTCATTGTCCCACTCTGTGGCCTACTCCTGTTTTTGCCACCTCCAGAATGTCATTGTGCCACTGTCTGACCTCATGCTGCTGTGGCTGCCGCAGTCACCTCCACACTGTCACTGATGTTGCCATCTGAGCCCTCAGCTTGTTTTTTTCCAGCTGTCGCTGCTATGACTTTATCAGGCTACATTCCCCCTTCAGTTTTTTGGTCAGTTTTGCCCTCTTAAGTGCCCAGGGAATTTTATAGTGAAGCGATTCTACTGATGTTGCTGCCCAATTCTCAACCTGTCATTGTGCCATTCTGTGGCCTACCGATGTTGCTGCCACCTTCTCAACCTGTTATTGTGCCACTCTGTGGACTACTGATGTTTCTGCCACCTTCTCAACCTGTCATTGTGCCATTCTGTGGCCTACAGATGTTGCTGCCACCTTCTCAACCTGTCATTGTGCCACTCTGTGGACTACTGATGTTGCTGCCACCTTCTCAACCTGTCATTGTGCCACTCTGTGGCCTACTGATATTGCTGCCACCTCCATACTGTGTGATTGTGCCACTCTGTGGCCTACTGATGTTGCTGCCACCTTCTCAACCTGTCATTGTGCCACTCTGTGGCCTACTGATGTTGCTGCCACCTTCTAAACCTGTCAATGGACAGACTGTGGTCTAGTGATGTTGATGCCACCTCCACATTCTGTGACTGTGCCACTCTGTGGCCTACTCATGCTGCTGCCAACTGACCACTGTCTCACTCGAACACCCTGTGGTTTCCTAATGCTGTTTCCACCCTCCACCACTCTATGACGTTGCCACTATGTTTGGTTTTCCCCTCTTTTAATCTGTCAGAAGGAATGAAAAGGATCAGGATTGTCTGATGATTAGGTAGCCAAAAGCAGGAGTGGATACAGAACACAGAAGACATGCAAATATCCCATGTACTGGTCATCTCTGTTTTGATCAATTCATGTTTGTTTCTGGATTTAGCAATGCTGATGGATTATTGACCGATTGAAAGCAGACACTGACGGATGAAAGGAAGGGCAACATGATCAGTGACGTCAACGCAAAATTACTGCCGACACCCTCTCCACTCTTTCTGGGGGGCTCTACATGTATCAGCGTTTAACAGAGCAGGTTCTGTCATAATCTGTGGAATCATCTGATGTCGGTGTAAAAGGAATGCACTCTTTGACACTATAGTAGGATCTTGGCCCTCAGCTCGGTTCTTTCAAGCTGGCGCTGACATTACCCTGTCAGGCTGTGTTCCAACTTCAGGTATTTGGTCAGTTTTGCCCCTGTAACTTCACAGAGAATTGAAGTGTGAAGCAATTCTAGTACCGGCGCCTGTCATCTGCGTGTCATACTAAAACACAACATTGTATGAAGACCAAACCACTCTCCATATGCATATTTGAGCATAGCACAATGTTCTACAACACCCTACAGGCTCTTTGCAGCCAGGAAATAGCTGTTTTTTTAACGCGATTCGCCGTAAATAAATTCGGGTTGAAACGAACTCGGCGAATGGAATTTTTGAGAAATCTGCCCACCTCTAGCAGGCATACATGGGAGTGAGCGCTATTTGGCTTTTGGAACACAGATTTTGGTGGGTGCCATGTTGCATTTGCAACGACCGCAAAGTACCAGAACAGGTGAAACTTTCTAAAAGTCACCTCATTTTGGATTCAACAGCCCACATGGATTGTATCTAGTGGTGTATTGTGCATTTTGGCCGCACAGGTGTTCTATAGTTTTTTTGTTAGCATTGCGCCATTATTGTTTTGGAGCTTCAATTTTACAGTTTTCACCGTGCGGTAAAAATGACAGAATAATTACTATGTGGGTTGGTACATTTAAAATGATGTAAATTTTATATGGTTTTTATGTTTTATTACTTTTACACAATAGAAATGTGTTTTAAAAAAATTGCGTTTTTATGTCATCATAGTCTGATAACCATAACTTTTTTACTCTTCTGTATATGGAGCTGATTAAGTGCTTCTTTTTTGCGGGATAAGTAGATGTTTTCATTGGTACTATTATGGGGTTCATATGATGCTTATCAAAGGTTTTGTGAAACATTTTAAACAGAACTGTCATTGTGTCACTCATTGGCCTACTCATGTTGCTGACACCTTCTCAACCTGTCATTTGCCACTCTGTGGCCTACTGGCCTACTGTGGCCTACTGATTTTGCTGCCACCTCCACACTCTGTGATTGTGCCACTCTGTGAACTACTGATGTTGCTGCCACCTTCTCAACCTGTCAATGTGCCACTCTGTGGACTCTTGATGTTGCTGCCACCTTCTCAACCTGTCATTGTCCCATTCTGTGGCTTACAGATGTTGCTGCCACCTTCTCAACCTGTGATTGTGCCACTCTGTGGGCTACTGATGTTGCTGCCACCTTCTCAACCTGTCATTGTGCCAAACTGTGGCCTACAGAGGTTGCTGCCACCGTCTCAAGCCGTCATTTTGCCACTCTGTGCACTACTGATGTTGCTGACACCTACTCAACCTGTCATTGTGCCACTCTGTGGCCTCCTGATCTTGGTACCACCTCAGTTTTCAGGGCTGGGCTGCATTCAGGCTGCAGGGATCAACAGGCTGCAGCAGCTGATTTGCAGCCCCGCCCTGATACACTTGCTTCTGGCAGCTCTGTGAGTGACAGACGCCCAGCCAATGGGAGGTCCCGGAGGCCGCTCCAATCAGCTACAGGGGCGGTATCCGGGAATCACATTTAAACTCCCTGCTAGCTGACTGCTGCGCCTGTGAAATTTCCTGGCTGCCTTGCTTTCCTGTGATTTGTATTATGCTGTTTACTTGTGTACCTGACCTCGGCTTGTTTACT
Organism: Phyllomedusa bahiana; assembly: GCA_025379985.1. Lineage (NCBI taxonomy): Eukaryota > Metazoa > Chordata > Amphibia > Anura > Hylidae > Phyllomedusa > Phyllomedusa bahiana. Next base: position 64,840 of record JAODAL010010037.1, read on the forward strand.
TACCTCGGCTTGTCTTCTGATTTTGTACCTCGCTCCTGTTCGTGTTTGACCTCGGCTTGTTTACGTTTATCCCTCTGGTTCTGATTTGTGGCTTTGGCGTTCCCGTTTTGGTATTTACCCGGACTGTCTGACTATTCTACTTCCTGACGGCCCCCCGCACTCTAGCAGCGCAGGGCCTGTCGTCCAGTTGCCGTCTGCTGTCTAGGGCAGCACGTCAAGTAGGCAGGGACAGTGGGCTGGGATCCAGTCAGGGCTCACTGTACCTCCCTTGACATGACATTTTCACAGGCCTTAACCGTTACTGCTCTACCCTCACTATGAACCCCATGACAGCTATGGTAGAGCAGATGCAGGGGCTTACCCAGGTAGTCCAGGATCTGGTGCTGAGGGTAGAACAGCAGGAGTCTACCCCAAAGCAGAGTGTCCCTGCACTACCTTCCCCTCCTGTGGAGCCCCCTATCCAGTTGCCTGACAGGTTCTCAGGTAACAGGAAGGCCATTGTGGCATTTAGAAAGGGATGTCACCTGTATTTTAAGCTCCGCCCACGTACCTTGGGCAATGAGGAGCAAAGAGTGGGAATGGTTATGTCCCTACTTCAGGGTCCCCCCCAGGAGTGGGCATTTTCATTACTGCCAGATTCGCCTGAACTGTCTTATGTGGACAGGTTCTTTGCCGCTTTAGGGGTACTTTTTGATGACCCAGATAGGGAAGCTGTGGCCGAGGCTCAGCTGACCACCTTGAAGCAGGGTAAAAAGACGGTGGAGGAATTTTGCTCTGAATTTCGTCGCTGGTGTGTTCCGTCTGGGTGGAACGACCCAGCTCTCAGATGCCAGTTTAGATTAGGGTTAGCCGATCATGTGAAGGATTTGTTGGTGGCTTACCCCTGGTACGTTAGATGAGGCCATGGCACTAGCCGTTCGTCTGGACAGAGGTTTTAGGGAAAGACGTCGGGAAAAGGTTTCTTCTCCGGTGGTCCACACCATGGTCACCTCTAAACCCATTGTTTCGATGTAAACCAGAGGAGCACATGCAAGTGGGGCTTCTTCCGCGACTGCTGCTAGTGACCGTAGGACTACTCGTCGCACCCAGGGGTTATGCTTCTACTGTGGCGAAGATGGACACGACCAGGCCGAAAAACGCCAGCGCCTAGGTGGTCAGCAGGAAGATCACCTAGGCGAGCAGGTATTTCCTATCATATCCAAAAAATTGCTGCTACCAGTTAAGATTTCATACTTGTCGCTGTCTGGTTCTGGGAGTGTGTTTGTAGATTCTGGATCAGCTTCTAATTTTGTTGATGCGTCTTTCGTCAAACGTCTGGGCCTACCTTGGAGACCGCTATCTGAGTCTCTACGGGTTGTGGCTATTGACTCCACTCCACTAGCTAGGGGCGCAATCCAACATTGTACTCCTGAGCTGGAGATGGTGGTCGGATCCATACATACTGAAAAGTGTATTCTATTTATTATGGAGGGGCTGCCCACTGATGTGGTGTTGGGACTGTCCTGGCTTCAGAAACATAACCCAGTGTTTGACTGGAATTCAGGTGAATTAGTTGAGTGGGGACAACGGTGTGTTGACAGGTGTCTCCCTACCATACTGGACAATACTGAGGTGGAGCAGATTCCTGTTTTTATCCGTGACTTTGCTGCAGTATTTTCTCAGAAACAGTCGGAGATACGACCCCCTCATAGATCTTACGACTGTGCCATTGACCTAGTGCCCGGAGTGAGGTTTCCCAAGGGGAGGATATATAATCTGTCTGGTCCAGAGAGACTGGCAATGAAACAATATATTGCAGAAAGCTTACAGAAGGAGCATATCCGACCTTCGGTGTCTCCCATGGGTGCAGGGTTTTTCTTTGTAGGAAAAAAGGATGGAGGCCTCCGTCCATGCATAGATTACCGTGAACTGAATAAAATAACGGTAAAAAAAAATACCCATTACCCTTGATCCTTTATCTGTTCAACCAAATCCAGGGAGCAAAATGGTTTTCCAAGTTGGCCCTTAGAGGGGCCTATAACCTCATCCGGATCCGAGATGGGGCTGAGTGGAAAACCACGTTTAACACTCCTGAAGGTCATTTTGAGTATCTGGTGATACCGTTCGGGTTGTGTAATGGTCCCGCGGTGTTCCAGAACCTGGTTAATGATGTTTTCCGTGAACTCATCGGTTGTTGTATGGTCGTTCACCTGGATGACATTTTAATCTATTCGGAAGACGGGGCGTCCCACGTTAAACACGTACGACAGGTATTGCAAATCCTGAAGGAAAAGAGTTTGTTTGTCAAGCTTGAAAAATGTGTTTTTGGGCTGCAGGAGGTACCTTTTCTTGGGTACATCCTGACTCCTAACTCATTTCGTATGAACCCCGGTAAAATTCAGGCCATTCTCGATTGGGTCCGCCCTTCATCTCTGAAGGCCCTACAACGGTTCCTAGGGTTTGCGAACTACTATCGTAAATTTATTCGTAATTTTTCTGTCTTAGTTCGGCCTCTGACTGACATGACTAAGAAGGGGGTGAAGTTCAGTAATTGGCAACCTGAAGCCATAGATGCATTTGAGAAGCTTAAGCAGTTTTTTGTATCAGCTCCTGTTTTGATTCAAGCTGATCACAGCAAACCCTTTGTCGTTGAGGTTGATGCTTCCGAGTATGGAGCAGGGGCGGTCTTGTCTCAGGGGTCCGCTAATATGACTAACCTTCGCCCTTGTGCCTTTTTTTCACGTAAATTTTCCTCAGCTGAAAGGAATTATGATGTTGGGAACCGGGAGTTGTTGGCGATTAAGTGGGCCTTCGAGGAATGGTGCCACTTCCTCGAGGGTGCCCAGCATCAGGTCACGGTCCTTACTGATCATAAGAATCTTACCTTTTTAGAGAGTGCTAAAAGGTTAAATCCACGTCAGGCGCGTTGGGCATTATTTTTTACGCGCTTTAACTTTGTTGTTACTTACAGACCTGGTTCGAAAAATGTGAAGGCTGATGCTCTATCTAGAAGCTTCTGTGCCAGCCACGCATCTCAGGAGGGTCCGGCACCTATATTGCCCAAGGAGACTGTTGTCTCAGCTATTTCCCCTGATTTAGCCACTGAGATTATGTCCCACCAGGATATGAGACCTGCTAACTGTCCTATTTCAAAGGTCTTTGTCCCCACTCAGTTTAGGCTACGAGTTTTAAAAGAATTTCATGATTCTGTGTTGTCTGGGCATCCTGGAGTGTCTGGCACAAAAAAGCTTATTTCTCGTAATTACTGGTGGCCGTCATTGCCTCGTGATGTTGAGGCCTATGTGGCATCTTGTGAAGTCTGCGCTCAGGCAAAGGTTCCCAGAACTCGTCCTCCTGGGGAACTTTGCCCCCTACCTATACCTGAACATCCATGGACCCATATCTCCATGGATTTTATGACAGACCTTCCTCCTTCAGAGGGCAAAACAGTTATTTGGGTGGTAGTGGATCGTTTCAGTAAAATGTGCCATCTTGTTCCATTAAGGGCGTTACCGTTGTCCCAAAAACTCGCTGAACTCTTTGTCAAACACATTGTCAAGCTTCATGGGTTACCAGAGAATATTGTTTCGGACAGAGGGGTTCAGTTCATTTCTCGATTTTGGAGAGCCCTTTGCAAGGCTCTGGGTATCACCCTGTCCTTCTCTTCTGCCTTCCACCCAGAGACTAATGGGCAGACAGAGAGGGTAAATCAAATGGTAACACAAAAACTCCGTTGTTATGTATCTGATCAGCAGGTAGACTGGGTAAAATACTTACCGTTGGTTGAATTTGCCATTAACAATCAGGATAGTAGCTCGTCGGGGACCTCACCATTTTACTGTAATTATGGTTTTCACCCTAGGCATATGTCATGTTCCAGTGCTACATCTGATCACAGTGGGGTGGATGTTATCATTAAAGATCTGTGCACAGTCTGGGCCCAAGTTCAGAAGAACTTGGTTCATACCCAGAACATCCAGAAGAAAAATTCTGATAGACGGCGTCTTTGTTCTAGGGGGTTTGGGTTGGGGATAAAGTATGGTTATCCCCGGAATCTGCGATTAAAAGTTCCCTCTGGTAAACTCGCGCAGCGATTTGTAGGTCCATATGTGGTTCAGGAGGTGGTTAACCCAGTGGCCTATCGCCTGAAATTACCCTCTTCTCTACGTATACATAATGTGTTCCATCGTTCACTTCTTAAGAGGTATATTCAGCCTGTGACTCCGCCCTCTAGACCTCCTCCTCCAGTTTGCATAGAGGGGGAGTTAGAATATGAAGTCGCCCGTATTTTGGATTCTCGTAAGGTCCAAAGGTCACTGCAGTACCTGGTCCATTGGAAGGGGTATGGTCCCGAGGAGAGATCATGGGTTCTGGCGAAATCCATCCATGCTGATGACCTGGTGAGGGAATTCCATGAGTCTTACCCGGACAAACCCAGACCAGGGAAGGGTCCGGTGGCCCCTCCTAAAAGGGGGGGTACTGTCAGGGCTGGGCTGCATTCAGGCTGCAGGGATCAACAGGCTGCAGCAGCTGATTTGCAACCCCGCCAGGATACACTTGCTGCTGGCAGCTCTGTGAGTGACAGACGCCCAGCCAATGGGAGGTCCTGGAGGCCGCTCCAATCAGCTACAGGGGTGGTATCCGGGAATCACATTTAAACTCCCTGCTAGCTGAGTGCTGCGCCTGTGAAATTTCCTGGCTGCTTTGCTTTCCTGTGATTTGTATTCTGCTGTTTACTTGTGTACCTGACCTCGGCTTGTTTACTTACCTCGGCTTGTCTTCTGATTTTGTACCTCGCTACCGTTCGTGTTTGACCTCGGCTTGTTTACGTTTATCCCTCTGGTTCTGATTTGTGGCTTTGGCGTTCCCGTTTTGGTATTTACCCGGACTGTCTGACTATTCTACTTCCTGACGGCCCCCCGCACTCTAGCAGCGCAGGGACTGTCGTCCAGTTGCCGTCTGCCGTCTAGGGCAGCACGTCAAGTAGGCAGGGACAGTGGGCTGGGTTCCAGTCAGGGCTCACTGTACCTCCCTTGATGTGACATCAGTACTGTGTGATTGTGCCACTCTGTAGCCTACTGATGTTGCTGCCACCTTATCAACCTGCCATTTGCCACTCTGTGGTCTAGTGATGTTGCTGCCACCTCCACACTCTGTGACTGTGCCACTCTGTGGCCTACTCCTGCTGCTGCCAACTGACCACTGTCTCACTCGAAAAACCCTGTGGTTTCCAAAAGCTGTTTCCTCCCTCCACCACTCTACGACGTTGCCACTATGTTTGGTTTTCCCCTCTTTTAATCTGTCAGAAGGAATAAAAATAATCAGGATTGTCTGATTATTAGGTAGCCAAAAGCAGGAGTGGATACAGAACACAGAAGACATGCAAATTTTCCCATTTACTGGTCATCTCTGTTTTGGATCAACTCATGTTTGTTTTTGGATTTAGCAATGCTGATGGATTATTGACCGATTGAAAGCGGACACTGACGGATGAAAGGAAGGGCAACATAATCAGTGACATCAATGCAAAATTACTGCCGACACCCTCTCACTCTTTCGGGGGCTCTTTTATGTATCAGCGTTTAACAGAACAGGTTCTGTCATAATCTGTGAACTCATCTGATGTGAGAATAACTTTTTGACACTTTTACCTATCTAAGCGATTCAGAGATTGTTTTCTTATGACACATTGTGCTTTAAGTTATTAAGAAATTTTGGTCCATACAATTCTTGTTTATTTGTGAAAAATATCAAAATATCATGAAAAATTTGGAAAAAATTGGGCAATTTTCAAAGTTCAAACATTTCTGTGTGTAAGACAGATAGTTATTCCACTCAAAATAGTTTATAACTAGTGAAGGGGTTTTCAGCTCAGTGGTAGTCACGGTAATTGCAGACACAGGTTTTGAGGTGCAAACATAAACAGAAATCTCCCTGGGTCAAGACTATTATGGCGAGTTTATATAGTTTTTTATGTTGAAGCACTTTTTTTTTAAAGTAAATATTTTAAAAATGTTGTGTAAAACAATATTTATGCATCGCTATCTTCTAATAGCCATAACTTTTATATTTTTCCGTATACAGAGATGTGTAAGGGTTGTTGTTTTTTCTTTTTGCGGGATGAACTGACGTATTAATTGGCACCACATTGGCATTTATATGAGTTATGGTTCGCTTTTTATTCCATTTTATGTGCTGCGGGATGAACAAAAATCGTAATTCTGTGACTGTTTTTTTTTTATACGGCGTTCACCGTGCGGGTTAATTAACATGACATATTTATAGGGTGGGTTGTAATGCACGCAGCGATACCAAACATGGGTACTTTATTTTTTATCTTTTCTGGGGTGATTGGCGTTTGTAAAGGGGGAAAGGGCAGTGCACGTGTTTTTATTTTATTTTTCGTGTTTGTGTTTTACGTTTTTTCACTTTTTTTACTTTTTCACTTTTTTCACTCTTCCCCATAGGGGATTTGTATCAGTGATCTCCAAATCACTTTTACAAAGGAGACCTGCATACGGCATTTCTGCTGTGTACTGGTCTCCATGGTGACTGCCAATCACCATGCCCACAATGCATTATGAACTAAAAAGACATTATGACTCTGCACATCCAAAAACATTTTTTTGAAAAAAAATAAGTATAGGTGCACACTGGCGAGGCAATAACATACATACACTCACCGGCCACTTTATTAGGTACACCATGCTAGTAACGGGTTGGAGCCCCTTTTGCCTTCAGAACTGCCTCAATTCTTCGTGGCATAGATTCCACAAGTGCTGCAAAGATGCTCAATTGGTACCCAAAGGGGGCCCCAAAAAGTGCCAAGAAAATATTCCCCACACCATGACACCACCACCACCAGCCTGAACGTTGATAGAAGGCAGGATGGATCCATGCTTTCATGTTTTGACCCCCAAATTCTGCCCCCTACATCCAAAATGTCGCAGCAGAATCGAGACTCATCAGACAGGCAACTTTTTTTCCAATCTTCTACTGTCCAATTTCGATGAGCTTGGGCAAATTGGAGCCTCGTTTCCTGTTCTGAGCTGAAAGGGGAGTGGCACCCGGTGTGGTCTTCTGCTGCTGTAGCCCATTTTGCTCAAATTCGCCGTACTGTGCGTTCAGAGATGCTCTTCTGCCTACCTTGGTTTTAACGGGTGGCTTTTTGAGTCACTGTTGCCTTTCTATCAGCTCGAACCAGTCTGCCCATTCTCCTTTGACCTCTGGCATCAAAACAAGGCATTTCCCCCCACAGGACTGCCGCTCACTGGATGTTTTTTCTTTTTCGGACCATTCTCTTAAACCCTAGAGATGGTTGTGCGTGAAAATCCCAGGAGATCAGCAGTTTCTGAAATACTCAGACCGCCCTTCTGGCACCAAAAAACCATGCCACGTTCAAAGGCACTCAAATCACCTTTCTTCCCCATACTGATGCTCGGTTTGAAATGCGGGAGATTGTCTTGACCATGTCTACATGCCAAAATGCACTGAGTTGCCGCCATGTGATTGGCTGATAAGAAATTAAGTGTTAACGAGCAGTTGGACAGGTGTACCTAATAAAGTGGCCGGTGAGTGTATATTCCAAATGCCAGCAGCACACTATCAACTAAGAAAACATCAAAGGCATATAGGAATTTTTTGAAAAATGCATTACTGCTAAGGATATATGAAAATTTGGGTTATTAGTTCCCAATTTTGATCAAAAGTGTTTATGCTCGCCTGCCAATTTTTTTTTTTTGTCAAGGGACCCAGCAACAGTTTAGTCCTAACATTAAAATGTTACCTCTCTTGGAGCCTGTTCAGACTTCAACACATCAGAGAGTGAAAAGGACTAGCTACTGAATATCCTGCACTGATTTAAAACCTATGGAGATAGGCGGAGTGCAAAAAGCCAATGAGGCAGCCACTCCTCAAACAGACTAAAAAGACATTATGGCTCTACACATCCCCAAAAAAATTTTTGAAAAAAAAAATAAGTATTGGTGCACACTGGCGAGGCAATAACATACATATATTCCAAATGCCAGCAGCACACTATCAACTAACAAAACACCAAACCCATATAGGAATTTTTTGAAAATTGCTAAGGATATATGAAAATTTGGGGTCCCCTTGACGAAATTGGGAGGTGAGCTTAAACACTTTTGATCAAAATTGTGAACTAAGAACCCAAATTTTCATATATCCTTAGCAGTAAGCATTTTTTTTAAAAATTTCCTATATCCTTGAGTTTTCTTAGTTGATGTGTATGCTGGCATTTGGAATACAAAGTTTATGGGCATGGTGACGTCACCTGACAGCCCGGGTGCTTTCATAAAGCATCCAGGCTGTCAGGCAGAAGACCAATGAGCGGTGCGGTGCACCGCACACTGCGCCAATCGCAGGAAGGAGGGGCTCACTCCTCTTGCCTGCAACTTCATTTTTGCGACCATGACAGGTCGCAACAATAAAGGGTAAATCACCCCTGTCCGGAGCTCAATCCGGCCACAGGGGATGCAGCATGTTGCCAGCGGTAATATACCACTGGTCCCATGCCACGATCTTGCAAGCTCCGCTTGTGAGCTTGCAAGATCGCCATGAGCAACCAAAGTTGCGGGAACCCCCCTCCCCAAAATAGTAGGTTGTCAAGGTAGTAAAAACTTCTTTTTTTTATGTTTTAACAAATGTGCAATAATGTACAACAGGGTACGGTCACTTTTACTGTCTCTTAGCATTTGTAGAGTGCTGCTGATATTTTGTTGTGTTTGCATTGCTTTGCTGCCACGCCAGTGTGCAACTACACAAATTTCTTTAAAATAGTTTTTAATGTGTTGATCAATTTTTAATTCTGGATTCTATGCATGAGGGAGTGTTTAGCCTTCATTTTGGTTGTGCATTCACCCCAGCCACACAGACTGTTTTTTAATCAGAACATAATGTAGCTGGGACCTTCTCACCCTGAAAATATAGAGGTCTGAACAGACACCAAGCAAGGTAAAATGTCAGAGTAGGTTCCCATTTGAACTGAGGTCATCTTGCCGCTGATGGATGGGCCTCTGTAATTTAACTCCTTAACGACCATGCACCATCTTCTGACATCGGGCATTTCAGATCGTTCGTCTACAGCGACGTCTTTTGACACTGCTGCAGACATCGGAGTTTGCGGCTCTGGGCGCCGCAGCGCTGGGAACGGGGCCGTACTACACACCCCTGTTCCCAGCACAGTTCCTGCAAGCGCTGGGGAGCTGGGGAAGCCTCCGCTACCCGGTGCTTTAACCCTTTGATTGCCGCATTTTGTCACCGAAGCGCAATCAAAGGGTTTCCCTGCTTTGTCCGGTGATCAGGACACCTGTTGACCCGAAAGAGCACAGGGAATGGCTGCACAGTCAGAGTAGCCCCCGGATGTTTGTATCAAGCCTTTACCAGGGGGAGCTGTGTCTGTCCCGATCACTGCCTGGGTGAGACCGGCACGATTAAAAGTATTAGTTTTTATGAAATGCAATACATTATTAAGTGTAAAAAAAAAAATGTAACACAGTTATCTCTTCATGGGATTTAAAAAAAAGTAAAAAAACATAAAGAGTGTAGAAAAAAATAAAAGAAATAAAAAAATAAAGCTAAATATTTAATAAAAAATAATTGGGTATACATTACAGACACAAAAAAAAACCTACACATATTAGGTATCCACACGACCGTAATAACCTGTAGAAGGATCTAACAACTTATTAAGTGTGAAATGTGAATGGTGTAAAAAACAAACAAAAATATTTTTTTTAAAAATTGAAAAAAAATTCTGCAATTGTTTAAAAGTGAACTTAAACTATTCCCCCTAAATACAATCATTAAATAAAACAAGGCCCATACAATGCATCATTGAAAAAATAAAAAAAGTTTTAAAAAATGTTAAACTAAAAAAAAAAATTCTGGTCATCAACTACTTTTCAGGCGTTCGGCTTAACGAGTTAAAACCTCACATTTTCATGTATTCAAAAATTTCAGAAATGCATGGGGCCGGCACGATGTGCTGCAGCACGTACTGTACGCGCCACAATTAGAGATGGGCGAATTGATTCTAACGAAGTGGAATTCGTTTAGAATTTTAGGGAAAAATTCGGGTTTGGGGGGGGCCCCAAGTCGAACTTTGGGGGACTTTGGGGGAACGAAGTGTGTTTTGATATAAAATGGCTGCCGAGCACCCTGGCGTTAATGGGGGGGGGGGGGAAAGCACTTGGGAGGAAAAGGGGATAGCCGCTTACATGTGCAGAGATAAGCCAATCAGAACCGCGGGGTCTGTGCTCACCGACTTAAAGCCGAGCGCCCCCCGTGGAGCTCACACTCCTCTCCCCTGTAAAAACCGGGGAAGGGGCGCTGCGGGTATACGCTTCTGAAGAACTGATTTTTAAAACAGCGATTTTGTGGGGTGCTCAGCTTGTCTCAAGACTGTTCTCTTAAATTTCTATTTTTTATTTTTTTTTGGGTATTGGATCTGAAAACCCGTTCGTCCACTGCACTGCAAACATTCAAAAATCCAAGTGGGATCTAACCTTCCTGTTGTATTTATTTAAAAAAACGCGTTTTTTAAAAATACAAATCCCCACTTCATTTTTTTGGGTGCTGAATTCTATTGCGCAATTTACATCCAGGGGTTAATTAAGCGTTGTCTTTGCTGGTGGTCTGCTGACAACAATAAACCGTCCTTTTTTTTCAACGCCAAATATTATCTATATATTTTTTTTGTAGCCTAATTCACAAGCAAAAGGCAAATTACAACTGTATCGTCTTTGTTGTGTGGCCGTAGAAAACACGCAAGATTGTAACACGCTACTATTTTGTGCGGCTCAATATCTTTGCTGCGCCAATTCTACATCCAGGGGTTAATTCAGGCGTTGATCTTTTTGCGGTGTGCTGACAAAAAAATAAACCGTCTTTTCACGCCCCAAATATATATATTATTTTTTTGGTAGCCCTAATTCACAAGCAAAGGCTAATTACAACTGTATCTCTTGTTGTGTGGCCGTAGACTAAACACGCAATTGTAACACGCTACTAGTTTGTGCGGCTCAATTCTTTGGCGTCAATGTTACATACCAGGGGTAATTAAAGGCGTTGTTTTGCCTGTGTGCTGACAAAAATAAAACCGGTCTTGTTTCACGCCAAATCTACTATATATTTTTTTTTGGTAGACCTAATTCACAAGCAACAAGGCAGAATTACAACTGTATCTCTTGTTGGGTGGCGAGTAGAAAACACGCAATTGTAACACGCTACTAGTTTGTGCGGCTCAATTCTTTGGCGCAATTCTTACATCCAGGGTTTAATAAGCGTTGTTTTGAGCTGTGTGCTGACAAAAATAAACCGTCTTTTTCACAACGCCAAATATATATATTTTCTTTTTATGGTAGCCTAATTTCACCAGCAAATGGTAATTACAACGGTATCACTTGTTGTGTTGTGTAAACAATAACAACGCAATTGAGTAACACGCTACTAGTTTGTGCGGACGCAACTTCTCTTTAGCGCAATTTTACACAATCCAGGGGTTAAATTGAGCGTTGTATTCAGCTGGTGTCCTGCACAAAACATAAACCGTCTTTTTCAACGCCAAATATATTATATAGTTTTTTTTGGTAGCCTAATTCAACACAAGCAAAGCAAATATACAACTGTATACCGTTGTTGTGTGGCGTAGAAAACACGCAATTGTAACACGCTACTAAGTTTTGTGCGGCTCAATTCTTTGGCGCAATTTACATCCAGGGTTAATTAAGCGTTGTTTTGCTGGTGTGCCTGACAAAAATAAACCGTCCTTTCCACGCCAAATATATATATTTTTTTTTGAGGATAGCCTAATTCACAATCAAAGGCTAATTAACAACTGTATCTCTTGTTGTTGTAGGCGTAGAAAACACAGCAATTGTAACACGCTACTAGTTTGTGCGGCTCAATTCTTTCGGCGCAAATCTTACATCCAGGGTTAATTAAGCGTGTTTTGCTGGTGTGCTGACAAAAATAAACCGTCTTTTTCAACGCAAAATATATAATATTTTTATTTTGGTAGCCTAATTCACAGCAAAGGCTAATTACAGACTGTAATCTTAGTTTGTGCGTCAGAAAACACGCAATTGTAACACCTACAAGTTTGTCGGCTCAATTCTTTGCGACGAATTTACATTCCAGGGGTTTAATTAAGCGTTGTTTTGCTGTGTGCTGACAAGAAATAAACCGTCTTTTTCAACGCCAAATATATAATTTTTTTTTTTGGTAGCCCTAATCACAAGCAAAAGGCAAATTAACAACTGATCTCTTGTTGTGTGGCGTAGAAACACAACACGCAATTGTAACACGCTACAGTTTTGTGCGTCTCAATTCTTTGGCGCAATCTCTACATCCAGGGTTAATTAAGCGCTTTGTTTTTGCTGTGTGCCTGACAAAAATAACCGTCTTTTTCAACGCCAAATATATATATTTTTTTTGGTAGTCTCCCTGATTCACAAGCAAACATGCTAAATTACAACTGTATCCTTGTTGTGTGGTGTAGAAAACACTCAATTGTAACACGCTACTAGTTAGTGCGGCTCAATATCTTTCTAGTAGCGCAATTTACATCCAGGGTTTAATTAAGCGTGTTGTTTTAGCGCTGGTGTTCTGACAAAAATAAACCGTCTTTTTTTTCAACACCGAAATACTATCATTTGCTTGTATCATAATTCACAAGCGAAGGTTAATTAAGCCTGATATGTGCACTATTACAATTCAGTAAAACACACAGTTGCTTGTAAAACGACACATACAAGTAAATTTTTTCCTGCCAATTTTGTGGAGCGCAATTTATATCCAAGGGTTTACCCCAAGCTTGTTACTGGGTTCATTTGGAGTCAAAATACAGGGTGGTAAATTTATCAATATACAGATAGCCATTCATCACACAGTGGTCTTACATTTTAGCGAACTAACCAGTATGTTCAGACAGAGAGAGGTGCGCAGGCTCTGCAACTTCGAGTGGCAGTGGCACAAACATTTCTGAAACGGGCACTTAGGATCAAGCCACAGCAACGGGCAACGTCGCAGCGCAGGGGTCCCCCACTCGGCTGAGGCCACAAACTGACCAGTGCTGTGTCATCACCATCAGCGGCCTGTGTGTTGTTTCCATCCCGCCCAAGGGTTCTTGATTGGTTTGACTATGTCATCCTCTTCCTCCCAATGAAATCTGACGAACCCCAAGCCAAGAGTCGGTGGGAACCTCAGACCACAACACATAGTTTTGGCATGGCCCCGGGAAGCGGGTCAGCCGGCCCTCACCTGTCCTCAGGCCCGCCTCTGTCCCATCCAGTTCGCCTCCGCCAGGATCTACTATGTGGAGTTCTTGGTCTCAGCGCCACTAGAGAATGCGAGGAATGAACATTTGAGGAGGCCTGTCCGAGCAGCTACGTGGCAGCGAAGCAAATGGGGCCAATATCCCAAGCTTCTTGCAGTAGCGGGCAAAGTAGAGATGTGGAGAGGTGGCATGGGAGGTCATCGTTGGTGAGATCGGCGTCAGCCTCGCTTCTACCACAGAACCGGTGATGAGGACAGTAGTGACGATGAAACACAATAGAATATGATGTAGCCGACACGCACTTGGGAAGCCGGGTGAAGCACAGGGCCTTCAATCATCGAGTCAGGCAAGCAAGAAGGGCGTCAGCTTGCGCGTCAGGCAAGCGGCGCAGCCAGCAAGTGGGTTGTGTGGCCGAGAACGTCACAGCGTAGCCATCAGTGGTTGCGCGATCGGGAGCGCCAAGCGGCCACGGGTGTACTGAAAACCCGCTATTCGAGCAGGTCCAGACAGTAGCGGCACAGGGGCTCCAGTCGAGGCAAGCGGCGGCAGTAGTCACTCATGCGGAAGCGTTGGCGGATAAAATCAGTACTCGGGCAGATTACGGTGTGGCTATTTCTTCATGCTAAGACAACCGAGGAGCCGTAGATATGGGTATATGTAAGAATCTGTGAGGCACGAAAAGTGTAAGCGTGGCCAGAGGACTCACGTTGGCACAACGGCCGCTGCGTCAACACAGCAGCGTCACCATCCCGGTGGCCTGGGAGAAACGTGGCTCAATAGTGGTGGTCCATCCTGCCAACTGCAGCACAGCAGCGGCCATTGGCACGCATGCCATTTCATCCAGTCCACGGGCTCACACCTCATGCAGAAAGGCAGCTGTTTCCTCTTTGACATCCTCTCCTCGGTCCAGATGCTCCTGCTCCTCGCTACTCATGCGAGCCAGCAGACGTTCGAGAGAGGCGATTGTAAGAGACAACAGTATCGATCCAACCAACCTAAGGTTGCAGCAGCCCTACCGGTCCGCTCCTGTCCAATATGTTGTAACTGCAGTCCTCCTTTCCAAATGGTTGGACTCCTGCACCATTCAGAGAACTAATGGCTTGTGTCCGACACGCCGAGAGAGGAGAGTTCCAAGCCGTAATTTCTTTTCCAAAAAGGCAGTACCATCACTTCATAAATATGTAGAACAAGAAAGTGGTGTCAGTCCTTGAGCTTATCGGTTTTGTTCCAAGTGTACACAGGCAGCGCAGGATCGTCTCGAGCTGAGTTAAGCTTACGGTCATGGCCACGTACATGTCCTATTCTAAGGCCCACTGCGTGTGTGAATTGTTCTTCCTGCCCTGGCTACTACCAATAAAACCTACTTGGACCGGAGACGCCGCTTTCTCCTCCATGTTGTCAAACATGCTGCTCCTGCAGCGCAATGCCAGCCTCCTCCTCCTCCACCACCACCACCAATCTCAGCCTCACCCAAGTACTGCTCCCATCATACCACATGAGTAGGGCACAGCGGTGTCCACGGCAGTTCTAACACCTAGCTTGCCTCGGCGAACCGAAGTCTACACAGGGTAGGAACTGCTCCGCGTCATGCAGCAAGTAAAATCGACTGTGTTGGCTTTTCTCCGCGCCAACTGCAAAACTTACGGAACCATGGTGACGTCACAATGGGAGAACATTGTTCGCGCTGAGCAACCGAGAGGGATGTCCATGCGCCCACTGCATGGTCTGCACGTGTTCAATCTGGTTTGTAAAAAGGTCCCTGAAGTCTTCCCGATTCTTCATAACATTCTGAAAATGGCCAGGGCAACTGTCATGATAGCACCTTATCGCATTCGTACAAAGCCAGGTAACACCACTCCTCGAGTTTGCGCAGCGGCAGAACGCCTCCCCCAACACGCTCATGATATGCGATGTTTTTCCACGCCGCTCGGAATTCCCAGCCTGCACATGACCACAGGATTGTACCGACCTGTATGACACATGCAGGAACAAAAGGCCGATTAACCGATCTTTTTTTGAATGATCCCAGGCAGGACAGAAGTACTCCCCTGATGTAACTTTGATGTCAGCCAGTGCAGCTCTCATGCGTGACACCTACCCGTTTGTTGAGGGCCATTCAGTGAGGTCCACGTTATTTGTCAGTACTCCACAGACTACGTATGTAATAACGATACATTCCACGAGCTTCATATCCTGGAACATGAGTGCTAGATAATCTGTCTGGGCAGAGGGACTGGAGATGTGGCGACTACATCTCGGGCCCCCCCACTCCCCACCCACATTAGTCCGGATGGGGAAACTTGAAATGGAAGGAGAGGAGCGAGGAGGAGGACATGGAGCAGAAAGCAGATCGAGTCTGGTGAAATGAGTGGATTTTCTACCCAGGTGACAAGAGTAGGAGGAGCAGGAGCCATGAGCTGGAGGAGGTGGATGGAGATGAGGAAGACAGGCAGATGACTCCCAATCACCGTGCGCATATAACAGTGGAAATGTGAGGCAGGGATCCCCTCGGAGCCTCACTTGTGCAGATGTCCCGCAGCATGCTTATTTGGCCTCGCCATAGTGCGCAGCCGAATACTCCGGCATCCCCGGCAGCAGGGATGACTTCAGGCTCTCCACCCTATTGGATCCCTCGCTACAACGTCCAAAATGGAGAGCCTTTTCCCCCAATTGCGAAGGGACAGACAAAACTCAAAAACTATAGGAATATCCTGCCGTAAATCCAGTTGGCCGCTGCCTATGTGCGGCAGCTCGAGTCCCTCCTCTGACAGGACACATCTGACCGGTGGGGTTTCTTAACCTTGCACCTCATCACGTACTACATGCCCGCGGCTGCCAGGGGAGGAAGGATGGAGAGTGTCATGAAGGCAGTACCACTCCATCAGCAAGTAACTAAGTCTGGAGCTCACTAATGAGGCAGCTTCCCTTCACCCGACACTGAGTGAGGAGGGGCAGTCACCAGACAGCACGCCAGAGACCAGCATGGACATGGAGCAATTTCCCTGAACCCACAGGGGAGGTTTGTGGTCCTACATTGGCAAGCACTCTCCACCCCAGCTTAAAGATCCGCACGGACTACAGGGCAGCCTAAACTGGATGTGTGGCCACCGAGCAACTCAGATCCGAGACATTCATGGAGAAGCTGTCCTGCCCGGCCAGTAGATGTGGCAATCAGAGCGGAGTAGTTGCATACATGGGGGGGCGGGGGCCAACGTTAACCCCAAGGAGACATACCCGCATGTCCACGAAATGTTGCAACGACTGACCTTTGTCAAGAAATGGAATCAATGCGTGGATCGGCCAGGATTTCCACACAAACCAATACGCCTTAGCGTACAAGTCGGGTTCAAACTACTGCCTTCAGCCCAACATATTCACTGTATGCCCTGGCCCAACCCGCACTGATGCCGCTTCAACATCAACTAATAAGGTATTTTCTCCATCTGCGCTACCACCGGTCTTACCAGGGACCTCGGGGGGGGGGTATTGCCAACCCCACCTCAACACTCTGTCATGTGCCACTCTAATGTGCTCATGCTCGCTGACTGCTGCATCTCATGTTGCAAGATGACAACCACACTGTGTCACTGTGTAGCCACTCTGCGGCCTGGTAACTGATATTTGCCCACCACCAGAATGTCAATTGTGCCACTTCTCTGACCTCATGCTGTTTCGCTCCTGGTCATCACCTCTCCACTCTCTGACATTGAGCCACTAGCCTGAACCTCTATGCGTGCTTGCCGCCGTGATCCTCCGCTTCGTCAGATCATTGTGCCTGGCTCTGCCCCTAAACTACTAAAGTTATGCCACCTCGTCAGAAATGTCATTGTGCCACTCTACTGAACCTCATGCTGCTGGCTAGTGTGACCTTCCCTGTCGTGCCCTCCACACTGTGTCATTGTGCCACTGTCTGGACCCTCATGCAGCTGGCCGTGTGGCCCTGCTGAGCCGTGCCCACCACACTGGAGGCCACCTCCGATTTCTTTGCCACCTCCAGAATTGTCATTGTGCCACTGTCTGACCTCATACTGCTGCCGCCGTGACTCTCCACACGTATCATTAGTGCCACTCTGTGGGACTAATACTGTTTTTCCACCCTCCAGAATGCCATTGTGCCGACTGTCTAACCTCATACTGCTGCCCGCCGTGTACCTCCACACTGGGTGATTGTGCCACTCGTGCCCTAATACTGTTTTTCCGCCTCCATAATGTCATTGTTGCACACTGTCTGACCTCATACTGCTGCCGCCGTACCTCCACTGTATCATTGTGCCACTCTGTGGCCTAAATACTGTTTTGGCCGCTCCCTAATGTCATTGTGCCACAGCCTGAACCTCATACTTGCATGCCCGCCGTGACCTCACACACTGTGTGATTGTGTGTCCACTCAGTGGCCTAATACTTTTGCCACCTCGCAGAATGCCATTAGTGCCACCTGTCTGACCCTCATACCAGCTGCCAGGCCTGACCTCCACACTGACTGTGATGTGTGACCACACTCGTGCACCCTAATACCCTGTTTTTCCGCCTCCATAATGGTACATTGTGCCACTGCGTCGAACCTCTCATACAGATGCCGCCCTGAGGAAGCCCTCCACAACTGTATCAATTATGCCACTCTGGTGGCCTAATACTGTTTTGCCGCCTCCTAATGTCAATTGATGCCACTGGCCTCTGACCTCATACTGCTGCCGCCGGGACCTCCACACTCGTGTGATTTGTGCCCACTCCTGTGGCCAAATACTTGTTTTTGCCTCCTCCAGAATGCCATTTTGCAACTGTCTGACCTCATAACTGCTGCGCCGCTCGTGACCTTCCACACTGTTGATTCTGTGCCACTCTGTGCCCAATACTGTTTTTCCCGCCTCTCCATAACTGTCATTGTATGCAACTGACTGAAACTCTTCATACAGCTCGCCGCCGTGACCCCCCACAGCGTATCATTGTGCCACTCTTGGCTAATACGTTTTGCCACCTCCAGAATGCCATAAGTGCCACTGCGACCTGACCTCAAACTGCTGCCTCAGTGACCTCCACACTGTCTGATTGTGCCACCTTCGTGTGCCCTAACTCCTTTTTTTTTTCCGCCACCCTAATGTCCATTGTGCACAGTCTGACCTCATACTGCTGCCGCCGTGACCTTCCACACTGCTATCAATTGTTGCCACTCATTGGCCTAATACTGTAATTTGCCATCCATCCAGAATGCCATTCGGTGCGTCCACTGTCTGACCCTCATACTGCGCCGAGCCGTGACCTCCACACTGTGTTGATTGTGCCACTCTGTGCCCTAAATACTGTTTTTTCCTGCCTCAGCATGTCAATTGTGCCACTCTTAGCCCTACCCCTCATGCTGTCTTCCACGCTGCCAGTGACCTCCACGACTGTGTCGGAGTTGTGTCCACTCTGCGCGTGCCTAATACTGGTTTTGGCCGCCCTCTGTCCAGAATGAGTCATTGAGTGGCCACTAGCCTGACCTCAGCTGCTGTGCGCTGCCGCCGTCACCTCACACACTCTATCACTAATGTACGCCACCTAGGCAAACTCTCAATCTACTTACGTTTTTTCCAGCTTTCGCGCTGGCAAGACTTTTATCAGGCTACATTCCCAGCTCCGAGTTTTTGGTCAGTTTTTTTGACCCTCTAGTGCCCAGGGAATTTTATAGTGAAGCGATTCTCTAAGCAAGCTGGCGGCATACATGTGACTGAGCTCATATCTAAAACACACAACATACAGTATGAAGACCAAAACCAACTCACTCTGCATACTTTAAGACATGCCAGACCTTCTAAGGCACCACCCTGCCAGGCCTCTGGCAGACTCGAGGAGAAGCGATAGCTGCAAGCTTTTTCAAACAGTGATTCGTGCCGAATCGTAACAATTCGACCGAAAACTGAATTTCTATGTCGGAAAAATTCGGCGGAATGACGTGAAGACCGAATTCTTTTGAGTCGAATTCGGCCTCATCTACAGCCTCAAATACATCATGTGAACATACCCTCGGCTTTTATCCCACAGTGCTTGCTGATACATTCTTCGCGTTGTGTTTCTATTGTTTTTTGCTGGCCACACCAGCAATGCACCTACAACATATCCTTTAAATAGTTTTTGCAGATGTCTGACAACAATTTTTAATTCTTCAACACTGCTAAGGCCCTTGTTCCCCAACACGGCTTATTGGGGCACGGGATTTGGCGCCGTACTCCGAGCCGGGATTTGCGCTTCAGTTACGCGCCGGCCTAATCCCATCCGCTAGTCATTACGGTATACTCCACTGCTCTCATAGAGAAACAGTAGGATTCTGCCGCTCCTAACCCCTCCCGGCCGACATCCCTCCGGGCGGGGAGAAACTGACATGCACATTATTTACAGCGCATACGCGCTGTAAACAATGCATTGTCTATGGGGCCGGGAACGGCCCCCCCTGTGGCGCTCCGGCCCCGCCCCCGTTCCGCCCCTTATTCCCGACGGATTTGTGACTCAAGACGGCCTCACAAATCCGTCGCGAAATAACCGTGTGAACACAGCCTAAGTGTATAGCATAATTGGCAGAATGCCTGATAAACATAGAATATATGAAAGTAAATGTCATACTGTGACATTTCTGGGCACATAGTTTATACATATCGAAATAATATGAGTGGACTACATGCTCTACCATTAGACAAATTGCCATGTAGTGCATGAATACTAGTAGCAATTATTTCTTATCTTTATATTTGTCTGAAAAGTCAGAATTGAAACCACATCATACTTATATTCAGTAGTTTGTGGTAGAGGGCATATCTAATGGGAAAGGTTTATCAATACTGTCTAACTCTTAGAAAGTGTTAACTTAGACTAGACAGTCTTAGAAATGGGCCACATTTATAAGAGCTGCATCATAGACTCTATAGGCATTCAGTCATCAAGCATGATAGCTGATCTTAAGTTCATAAAAGGGCAATTCAGAAACAATGAACAAAAACCAAACAGGTATGAGGTTTTTTTTGGAAAAGTGATCAGACTCTTTCTTTCTCACAAAAAGAACATGGCACTCACAGCTTAAGTTTGAATTATGACCACAAGAACTTCTGAAGCATTCTTCCTGTTTGGCGACAATCAAAAAACAAAAGTGGAGATTGTCTGGCCAGCAACATCTTTCTTTCGAAACCAAAACAAAATATAAGCAGAAACACCTCATTCTTATTGTCAAAAAAAGGACGTGGAGGGGAACAGTGACATTAGCCCATCGTGTTCACACAAACGGCTTATTTCGTAGACAGAATATTGCCCGCCGGTATTCCTACGATCGTAATTCATTCTTCCGAAATCTGTCCTGAATCAGGCATTCTGCGGCTGCAAAACGGCCAGAAGAAACAATGTGCATGTCAATTACAATTGGGCGGTGACTTTCTGAGCTGATGGATTTACCACATAGTAATGCATGGATAATGTAAAAACGTCGTGGCGTAACCTAACGTGCCACACTAAGTGACACTTATTTCCAACTGATTTTCAACTGATTTCGGAACGTATTTACGATCGGCAATCCGACGTAAATATGTTCTGAAATAAGCCGTGTGAACATAGCCTTACAGTAATTAACCCCTTCACTACCCTAGATGTATACATACGTCCAGGTGGTTTGGGGGTTCACGCCCCTGGACGTGTGCATAAGTCCTGGAGATCATGTGAACTCTAAAGCAGAGTTCACACAATCACTGCGGTATGTAAGCTGACATCCCGCAGCATCGGCCCCGGCCATAGATCACTCTGTGGGGAGGGGGTATTAAACCCTCACTTATCGCAACCGATAGGTCTCAATAACTAAGGGAGACACAGGAGGAGCGATCTCCTCCTCCGTCTCTATGGGCGACACAGCCGCACGATCGTGCAGCTGCTGTGTGCTGACAGTCAGCCCAGAAGGCAGGGCCGGACTGGGAATAAAAATCAGCCCTGGTACTAAGCCCCCAGCAGCCCACATACAAAATCCGCTTAAAAAATTCCCCTTGTTCTCGCACCTCGCCACTTTCTAAAATAAACTACACTATAAAGGTGCTTTCACACAGAGCGTTTTTGATGCATTTTTTATATGTTTTTAGTGCGTTTTTGTGCAGAAAGGCAGAGCAGTTAATGCTGTACATTTCTGCACAAAAAACGCATCAAAAAATGCACCAAAACCACTCCGTGTGAAAGCCCCCTAAGCACAAGCAAGAGAGAAAAAGTGGTGCAGAGAAACCCCTCATCACAGACTCAGGTGTGCACTTGCTTTACAATCCGGGACAAGCCCACACTGACACTACATAAGCACCAACATAACCTACAACCCCACAAATCACATCACCATCACATGAATACAGCACTGATTCAACACAGAAGTAAAATGACCCCTGACAGCAGGGACTCACAGGAGATGTCATCTCTGATGGGAGTTGTCCTCTTCTTCTTTTCTTCTCCATCTAGCCCAAACCTCCATGATGTCTTCCCTGATGAGTCGTTCTCTTCCATTTCTTTCTCTGTCCGGTACAGCATGCAGTGTCCTCTTCTAGTGGTCACTACTCGTCCCTGTAGAATTTACCACAATTACATCTTAGACTCCTCTTTTCCAGCACTTTCCTATCAATTCCCCAAACAGCGTATGTTAGACCCTAAAAATTAGAAATTAAAAAATGTCAGATAAGTGGCATGTAAATAGGTAGACCCCCATTAGGTAGGTAAACAGGGCCTTCCTTCATTAATTTGGTAGGTAGACCGGGCCTACCCCTGTAATGAGCCAGGTAGCTGGGGCTGCCCCCAGTAACTAGCCAGGTAGCTAGGGCTGCCCCCAGTAACTAGCCAGGTAGCTAGGGCTGCCCCCAGTAACTAGCCAGGTAGCTAGGGCTGCCCCCAGTAACTAGCCAGGTAGCTAGGGCTGCCCCCAGTAATCAGTCAGGTAGCTAGGGCTGCCCCAGTAATCAGGCAGGTAGCTAGGGCTGCCCCCAGTAATCAGCCAGGTAGCTAGGGCTGCCCCCAGTAATCAGCCAGGCAGGGCCAGTAATTAGCCATGGAGGGCCATTAATTAGCCAGGTAGGGCCAGTAATTAGCCAGGTAGGGCCAGGGGCAGTAATTAGCCAGCTAGGGCCAGTATGTAGGCAGTCAGGGCCAGTATGTAGGCAGGCAGGGCCAGTATGTAAGCAGGCAGGGCTAGTATGTAGCCAGGCAGGGCCAGTATATAGACAGGGCCACTTATAGGCAGACAGGGGGAGTATATAGGGAGACAGGGCTGGTATATAGGCAGACAGGGCAGGTATATAGGCAGACAGGGCAATATATAGGCAGACAGGGCTGGCATATAGGTAAACAGGGCAGTATATAGGTAGACTGGGCGTGTATATAGGTAGACAGGGCTGGCATATAAGGAGACAGGGCAGTATATAGGCAGACAGGGCTGGTAAATAGGCAGACAGGGCTGGTAAATAGGGCGATAGCGCTGGTATATAGGCAGACAGGGCTGGTATATAGGCAGCCTGGGCAGGTATATAGGCAGCCAAGGCTGGTATATAGGCAGCCAGGGCAGGTATATAGGTAGACAGGGCAGGTATATAGGCAGACAGGGCAGTATATAGCTAGACAGGGCTGGTATATAGCTAGACAGAGCTGTATACAGCTAGACAGGGCTGGTATATAGCTAGACAGGGTAGTATATAGCTAGACAGGGCAGTATATAGCTAGACAGGGCTGGTATATAGCTAGACAGGGCGGGTAAATAGCTAGACAAGACAGTATATAGCTAGACAGGGCAGTATATAGCTAGACAGGGCTGGTATATATAGCTAGACAGGGCCGGTATATAGCTAGACAGGGCTGGTATATAGCTAGACAGGGCAGAAATATAGCTAGACAGAGCTGGTATATAGCTAGACAGGCAGTAAAATAGCTAGACAGGGCTGGTATATAGCTAGACAGGGCAGTATATAGGTAGGTAGGCAGGCAGGGCATGTATGTAGTTTTAAAAAAATAAATAAAAACAATACTTACCTGATGTCTCTGCTTCCTCTTCTGTCTTGGCCCGGAGCGGCCGCCGGCAGCAGTGTGCGGGACGCGGAGCGGGTGCGCGATGACGTCATCATATCGCGCACCTGCCCCGCAGCCTCCTGGGAGCTGAACAGACAGGATCAGAAGATCCCAGCTGTTCAGCCTCGGCCACTGCTTGCACCGTGTGGTGCAGGCGGCGGCCGTGATCGCTGCATGGCTGGGTCTGTGACCCGGCGCCCGCCGGGGGGAAACACTGGTCCCCTCGGCGGGCGATCCGAGCCGGCCCTGCGGCCCGGACCCCAGCATCCCACCGGGCAGATGCCCAGTTTGTCCTGTGAGCAGTCCGGGCCTGCCGGAAGGTATATAATGCCTTCTGGGCTGTCTGTGACGCAATTAGCTGTGTATTGATTTCTATTACAAAAATTATTTTCCCTTTGGAAAAAAGTTTTAAAAAAAAAGAAAATTCCCTGGGCACTTAAGAGGGCAAAACTGACCAAAAAACTGAAGGGGGAATGTAGCCTGATAAAGTCATGGCAGCGACAGCTGGAAAAAAACAAGCTGAGGGCTCAGGTGGCAACATCAGTGACAGAGTGTGGAGGTGACGGTGGCAGCCTGAGGTCAGATCGTGGCCCACTGACATTCTGGAGGTGGCAAAAACAGGAGTAGGCCAAAGAGTGGCACAATGACACAGTGTGGAGTTGACGGCATCAACAGCAGCAGCAGCATGAGGTCAGACAGTGGCACAATGACATTCTAGAGGTGGCAAAAAAAGGAGTAGGCCACAGAGTGGCACAATGACACAGTGTGTAGGTCACGGCAGCAGCCACAGCAGCAGCATGAGGTCAGACAGTGGCACAATGACACAGTGTGTAGGTCACGGCAGCAGCAGCATGAGGTCAGACAGTGGCACAATAACATTCTGGAGGTGGCAAAACAGTAGTAGGCCACAGAGTGGCACAATGACAGAGAGTGCAGATGACGGCGGCAGCAGCATGAGGTCAGACAGTGGAACAATGACATTTTGGAGGTGGCAAAAACTGGAGTAGGCCAAGGGGTGGCACAATGACAGAGAGTGGAGGTGACGGCGGCAGCAGCATGAGGTCAGACAGTGGCACAATGACATTCTGGAGGTGGCAAAAACTGGAATAGGCCACAGAGTGGCACAATGACAGAGAGTGGAGGTGACGGCGGCAGCAGCATGAGGTCAGACAGTGGCACAATGACATTCTGGAGGTGGCAAAACAGTAGTAGGCCACAGAGTGGCACAATGACAGAGAGTGGGGGTGACGGCGGCAGCAGCATGAGGTCAGACAGTGGCACAATGACATTCTGGAGGTGGCAAAAACTGGAGAAGGCCACAGAGTGGCACAATGACAAAGAGTGGAGGTCACGGCGGCAGGAGCAACAGCATGAGGTCAGAGAGTGGCACAATGACACAGTGTGGATGTCACGGCACCAGCAACAGCAGCATGAGGTCATAAAGTGGCACAATGACAGAATGTGGAGGTGAGTGGCAATACCAGTCCCTGGTAAAGATGGTTGGTGGCAGATGGAGAAACTGTCAGCAGATGTGTGGCATCAGGCGGGTGGCGGCATCAGAATAGTGGCTGAGGCAGGTAGTTTGAACCTAGACTCATTTCTCACAGTTTGGGTGTGGCGTCATGGCGGATGTGGTCTGACGCCTAAGGCATTGGTGTGTGGAAATCCTGGCCGATCCACGCCTGATTCATCTTGACAAAGGTAAGTCGTTCCACATTTCCCGTGGACAAGCGGGTTCTCCTTGGGGTAACGATGGCCCCCACCGCACTGAACACCCGCTCTGATGCCACACTACTGGCCGGGCAGGACAGCTTCTCCACTGCAAACTCAGCAAGTTGCGGCCACACATCTAGTTTGGCTGCCCAGTAGTCCAGCGGATCTTCTAACTGGGGTGGCAGAGTGCTGTCCAAGTAGGCCACCACCTGATGGTTCAGGGTCTGCTCCAGGTCCTGCTGCTGCTGCTGCTGTCGACTGCCCTCCTCACTAGGCAGGTGAAGGAAGCTGCTCATCAGTGACTCCAGACTTAGGTTGCTGCTGATGGAGCTGGTACTGCTCCTACCCCCACACCTTCCCCCAGCAGCCGCGGCAGTAGTACATGAGCGCTGAAGAACCCCCCCGGTCAGACCTTTCAGAGGAGGGACGATGCCGCACATAGGCAGCGGCCAACTGACTAAGGAGGATTTCCCTATAGTATTTGAGTTTGTCCTCCCTCTCAATAGCTGGGAAAAAGGCTCCCATTTTGGACCGGTAGCGAGGGTCCAATAGGGTGGAGAGCCAGAAGTCATCCCTCTGCCGGATGCTTACTATTCGGCTGTCACTAGTCAGGCAAATCAGCATGCTGCGGGCCATCTGCACAAGTGACTCCGAGGGGCTCTCTGCCTCCATCTCCACTGTATACTGCCATGGTGCTTGCGGGTCATCCTGCTATCCTGCTGACTCACAGCCACACAACCCACTTGCTGGCTGCGCCGCTGCTTGACGCGCAAGCTGACGCCCTCTTCTCCTGACGATGAAGCCCTTGCCTCACCCGGCTCCCAAGTGCAGTCGGCTACATCATCATCTATTTGTGTTTCATCGTCACTGCTGTCCTCATCACCGGTCTTGGTATGCAGAGGCTGACCCCTCACAACATGACCTCCCATGTCACTCTCAACATCTATACTTTGCCGCCTACTGCAAGAAGCAGGGGATATTGGCCCCATTTCTTCGCTGCCAAGTAGCTGCTGACTGCCCTCCTCAAATTGTTCATCCTCGCTATATAGTGGCGCTGAGCCCAGACCACATAGTAGATCTCTGGCTGAGGGAACCGGATGGGACAGAGGCGGGTTGAGGACGAGTGAGGGCCGCTGACCCGCTCCCGGGCCATGCCAACTAAGGGTTGTGTCTGACGTTCCCACCGACTCTTGGCTGGGGTTGTCAGATGTCATCTGGGAGGAAGTGGATGACCTAGTCAACCAATCAAGAACCATTGGGTTGCTGAACAACACACGGCCGCTAAATGACAGCGGCAGTTGTGGCCTCACCGAGTGACCCCTGCTGCGACGTCCCCTTGCTGTGCTGCGACCTGGGCCTGGAATGTTTGTGCCTCTGCCACTCGCAGGTGAAGAGCCTGCCACCTCTCTGTCTGACATACTGTTTGTTCTAAAATGTACAGACACTGTTTGATGAAGATATCTGTATATGATAAATACACACCCTGTATTTGACTCCAAATGAACCCACTAAGAAGCTTGGGTAACCCTTGGATATAAATTGCGCTCCACAAATGGGCAGGAAAAATTGACTTGTATGTGCCGTTTAAAAACTCTGTGTATTTTACTGAATATAAAAGCACAAACAGGCTTAATTAACCTTCGGATATGAATTATGCTACAGAATTTCTTCTGTGGCGGTGAAAAACAAAGTTTCTTTTACTGAGTACAACTGCAGAAAAATACTTAGTTAACCCTTGGATGTAAATTACGCAAAAGAATTGAGCAGCCAAAAACTACCAGCTTTGTAGCGTGTTACAATGGTGTGTATTTTACGCTACACAACAAGAGGAAAACTTGTAATTAACCTTCGCTTGTGAATTATGCTACAGGAAAAATGTATTTTTTGGCGGTGAAAAAGACGGTTTATTTTAGTCACCACAACAGCAGAACAACGCTTAATTAACCCCTGGATGTAAATTGCGCAAAAGAATTGAGCAACCAAAAACTACGAGCTTTGTAGCGTGTTACAATGGCGTGTTTTTTACGCTACACAACAAGAGGAAAACTTGTAATTAACCTTCGCTTGTGAATTATGCTACAGGAAAAATTTATTTTTTGCCGGTGAAAAAGACGGTTTATTTTAGTCACCACAACAGCAGAACAACGCTTAATTAACCCCTGGATGTAAATTGCGCAAAAGAATTGAGCAACCAAAAAGTGCGAGCTTTGTAGCATGTTACAATGGCGTGTTTTTTACGCTACACAACAAGAGGAAAACTTGTAATTAACCTTCGCTTGTGAATTATGCTACAGGAAAAATGTATTTTTTGGCGGTGAAATAAACGGTTTCTTTTAGTCACCACAGCAGCAGAACAACGCTTAATTAACCCCTGGATGTAAATTGCGCAAAAGAATTGAGCAGCCAAAAATGAAGTGGTATTTGTATTGTAAAAACGCTGTTTCTTTAAATGAATACAACAGGAACAGGCTTAGATCACCCTTGGATATTCAATGTGCTGTGAGCAGATAGCATTAAAATGTATATGCAGCTGCACTGGACACACACTGGACTTCAGATCCAATACCCCAAAAAATCAGAAATAGAACGTTAAGAGAAGCAGTCTCTGAGACAAGCTGAGACACCCCCCAAAAATCGCTGTATAAAAATGAGTTCTTTAGTAAGAGCTATCATAAGCAGCCGCGGCAGCACCTTCCCTAATCAGTACAGTGAGAGCGGTATGAGCTCCCAGCGTCGCGCCCGGACTTATATAGTGCGGTGACGTCACAGAATCCCGCCGGTCTCTGATTGGCTTCATCTCTGCACATGTCATGCAGGCTATGCCCTTCTTCCTCCCAGAGTTCTTTGCCCCATGTAACGCCATGTGCTCGCAGCCATTTTATCAATCAAAAGCACACTTCGTTCACGTGAAGTACCCCAAAGTTCGACTTCGTTCCGAACCGAAGTTTTCCTGAAATTCTAAACGAATTCCACTTCGTTAGAATCAATTCGCCCATCTCTAATTGCAGTATTTTCTTCACCCTGCCTTCCAAAAATGGATTTAAAAGCGATCAAAAAGCCTTGTTCCACCAAAAATGATACCAATAAAAACGTCAAATCCTCCCGCAACCAATAAGCCCCTACTCCTCTCCATATACAGCAAAATAAAAAAGTTATGGCTCTCAGACTGTGGCGATGCAAAAGCTTGTTTTCCTGTTTGAATAAAAGTGTTTTTATTGTGTGAAAGCAGTAAAACATAAAAAATACAAATTGGGTATCGCTGTAATCGTATCAACCTGCCGAGTAAAACTAGCATGTCATTTATACTGCATGGTGACCGCTGTAAAAAATAAAAACACTATCAGGATTGCTGTATTTTGTTTATAATGCTTCACAAAAACCTTTATAAAAAGTGATCAGAGTCATATGAACCCCATAATGGTACTAATAAAAATTTTGACTCATCCCACAAAAAACAAGCCCCTACACAGCTCAGTACGCAGCAAAATAAAAAAAAGTTATGACTATCAGACTATGACGACATAAAAGCGCAGTTTTTTATAAACACATTTCTCTTGTGTAAAAGTAATAAAACATAAAAAACTATATAAAATTTATATCATTGCAATTGTACCGATCAACATAGTAATTATGATGTAATTTATACCACGCAGCGAAGGCTGTAAAATTGAAGCTCAAAAAACAATGACAGAACTGTGTTTTTTCCTCTCCATTTTACTGGCCCAGTTCTAAAAAAAACTATGGAACACCCGTGCACCCAAAATGCACAATACACCCCTAGATGAGCTGCTTGTGGGGGGTTGAATCCAAAATGGGCGACTTCTGGAATGTTTTACCTGTTCTGCTACTTTGGGGGCCTTGCAAACGAGACCTGGCATCCACTAAATTCTGCGATCCAAAAGCCAAACAGCGTTCCCTCCCTTGTACACCCTGCCATGTGTCCAAATAGCAGTTTATACCAACATAAAGGATACTGCCGAACTTGAAAGAAATTGTGTAACAAAATTTGGGGGGATTTTTTTTTCCAGTATTCCTTGTAGAGATGAAACATTGCAGATTGTTGGGAAAATTTTTTTTTTAATTTTCATAGCTTAATGCTAAAAAAAAATGTGTGAAACACCTGTGGGGTCAATATACTCAATGCACCCCTGGGGGCTGTAGTTTCCAACATGGGGTCTTTTTAGGGTTTTTTATTAAGTTTTAGCACCTTAGGGTGTCTGCAAACCTGAAATGGCGCCTAAATAAAATTGTATTGAAAATGAGACCTCAGAGTCCGGTAAGTGCTCCTCTTACTCTGAGTCTTGTGGGTGAGCCAAATAGCACACTAGGGCCACATATGGGATATCTCTGAAAACGGCAAACTATGTAAAAAAGGGAAACTTAAATGTTTAAGCCCCCTAATGTCGTAAAAAAAATAAGACATTTAAAAAATTATGCCAACCTACAGTGGACATATGGTAGATGCTAGTTAAAATCTATGTTGTGGTGAATGATTATCTGTCTTGCACACAACAATTATAGACCTTTGAAATTGACAACTTTTTCTAGATTTTCATGTCATGTTGATATTTTTCACAAACAAACAAGGATTGTATGGACCAAAATTTCTTACTAAGTTAAAGCACAATGTGTCACAAGAAAACAATCTCTGAATCCCATGGATAGGTAAATGTGTCAAAAAGTTATTCTCACATAAAGTGACACGTCAGATTTCAAAAATATGGCTGTCAGTAAGGCCAAATGTGAGTCCTTAAGGGGTTTAATAAACCACGAGTTTGCTTTTATATTAAAGTATTATAAATGTGAAGCCATCTATCAAACAGCTCACGTCTGGCCAAAATTGGGTTATGGAACAGGACAATGATAACAAGTACACCAGCAAATCCACAACAGAGTGGCTGAAAAAGAAAAGATTTAGAGTTTTGTAATGGCCCAGTCAAAGTCCAGACCTCCACCCATATAAAATGTTGTGGCAGACACTTAAGAGAGCTTTGCATAAATGAGTGTCCACAAAGCACAATGAACTGGAGCAACATTGTAAAGAGAGTTTCTACAGAACTAAATGACAGACTAATAAAGTCATACTGAAAACACTAGGGGGGACATGTATGAAGATCAGCACGTCGAGGTGGCTGTTTTCACGTTTTTTTCCATGAAAACTGCGCCTGATGTATGGCCGTGCCCAAAGTGCGCTCATAAATGCGGTGTAAAGTTCCCCGCGCCTCGCCTGTGTGTGAGGCGCATTGTGGAATTTAGGCGCATAAGTAATGCACCTAACATGTATTAAGTTTCAAGACAAGCTGGAAATCAGAGATAAATCATTAAGCATGTCAGTGAATAGAAATCCTGTTTGGAGGAACACAGGTCCCAGCAATAGCTGTGCTGTGCTGGCTCTTGCTGTGTATACTAAATAGAATAAAAGGTGAAAGCAGCAAAAATACATCTCAAATTGTTGGTATTAAAAATGAAAAAAAAATATCATTACATCATCATCAGTGGCTTATTTAAAGGGGTTGTATCGCTACAAAGATCATGTCTCAGATTATGGGGACAGTAAAAATAAGCACTTTGTGAATTGGATTGCATTACCTCAGTCACTTGGTTTAGCAGATATGAGCTTTTCTGTAAATCTGTATTCTCTTTCTGCTGCTGCTGGTCGGGACACGCCCCCTGGCCGGATCCCGCCCCCCCCTAGACATGCCTGCACTGTGATTGGCTGGCTGACATTTCATTCAGCCTGTTGGGATACGCCCCCAGACATGAAATGCCACGGCCACGCCCCCTGTACTGTGATTGGCTGCCTGCACACTCTGTGTTTACTCCCCTCTGAGCTGTTAAAACCAAATATAAAACCAAGGGCTGCTGCCTCTGTACTCATCTCCCAGATCTAGGGTGAATGATCTGGTTAATTACTGACTGTTTAAGTACCAGATCACCTCATATAACACAGTGTTACATACTCTGTTCCCTCCATATACCATAGTCTTCTGCCTGATAACAGAGGGAGAGAGGGGGTGGGGGGCAGTGTGTATTCCTCGATATACCACAGTCATAGTCTCCTGTCTGGTAACAGAAGGGGAGGGCAGTGTGCATTCCTCCATATACCACAGTCACAGTCTCCTGTCTGGTAACAGACGGGTAGGAGGGGAGGGCAGTGTGTATTCCTCCATATACCACAGTCACAGTCTCCTGTCTGGTAACAGAAGGGGAGGAGGGAAGGGCAGTGTGTATTCCTCTATATTCCACAGTCATACAGTCTCCTGTCTGGTAACAGAAGGGGAGGAGGGGAAGGCAGTGTGCATCCTCACATGTCTTTCATCAGTTCAGGCTGTGTATATAACTGGTTATAGCACAGCAAGGAGCTTGTGGAGCATGAAGGCTCTGCAGACACAAGAGAAGCATGCAGGAGGCTGCAGATCTCTTCTCTCCAGACATCCTTCTGCTTCGGCTGCCTCACACACAATGATGATGTCACAGTTCTTCAGTGAGGAGAGATACACCTCCTGGCAGGAGAGACACGCCTGCTGAGAGGAGAGACTCGCCCCTGGATTTCAAACTCAATATCATAGAATCAGCTAAAGAGCACGAACATTTCAAATGATAACACCCCTTTAATGTAAAATGACTTTAAGTTTCTCGGAATTTTTAAGACATTTTATAGCTGATATTTCTTTCTTTTGAGATATTATATATATTTTCATTATGTTTAAATGATCAAATTTTTCAATACATTGAAATCTTTTTTAAACAACTTGGATATTTATCTTTATTAATTAATGTAAGTTACAAATCATTTTTATTGTTGTACTGTTATAACTGTAGACCTAGAGCACATTTTGCCCCATTAAAATAATTGCTAGCTCCACTTCACCTCCTCCGGCTCAGGTAGACCACATTGAACTAGGTCTGCCTGTCGGAGCTGTAATGCGCCTCACTTTGCCGACCGGCATACATACATGATCGGAGTTTTCGAATCTTCGAAACCCGCCCCAGAACGCCTACAGAACGCCCCTTCATGTTAGGCGCATTACAAAGAGGCGAAGCTTGCGCCTAACATCACATTAGTGCGTCCAACAGCAGAGCCGACACAGTGAGGCGCATTATACGCCTGAAAACAGGCGAAAAGCCCGTTCATACATGTCCCCCTAGGACGTTTAAACATCATAATGTTCTACAACACGCTGTCCTATTGTTTCTTTCTTCTTAATGGTGCTGTATGACCGTATGTGTTTATTGATTATCTTTAACCCCTTACCGACACAGGACATATGGTTACACTGTGGTGCCAGTAAGTTTCTATGTAGGAGGATTACCTGGTAATCCTGTTACATAGAAGGCTGGTGTCAACTGCTAATTGCAGCTGACACCTGCCGGTAATAGTACGGGACAGAGCTGATGCTATCACAGCCACGACATCTAAATGAATGAGGATCAGTGCCACTGTCACGGGCCACATTGCAGACTCGTGCTCTCTCCTCCCAGCACTCTCCTATCTCCACTGTCATGACACATCTGTGCTCTGGCCTCTTGTCCTGCTTGGCACTCATCTGTCTTCGCTTATGCTCTGTCTTCTGCTCCGGGTCGGCACACGTGCACACGTTATCTAGGGCGCAAGTGCGTCAGCTCTTTAAGACTTAAAGGGCCAGTGTGCCCTTAACACCCTATCATGTTTCTCCTCTCTCTTTATTAGTTCACCTCCCCCTGTCTTCCCTGCCACTTGGCTGGTGTTTGTGAGTTTAGTGAGAGTTGCGTTATATTGTAGTTCCATGTACCAGACCTTTCCTACCCATTTTCCTGACCACGTTGCCTGCCGCCTGATCTGACCTTTCTGCCCGTTTCCGACCACACATATGTCTGCCGGTTCTTTACAACACTGTACCTTGGCCACCACCACAAGCAAGTCACGTCAGGGGTAGTCTCCTGTCCGGATCCAGCCTGCCTTGCGGCGGACTTTGGTGAATACCGAGAGGCTAGTTAGACTCTGCACTCTGATATAGCTTATACCACCGCTTGCCGAGGTTCTGAAAATCCACCTCCTGTCCTGACAGCTGCGTACAGTCTCTCACTCCGATTGGCACCCCTGTGGTGAGATCATAGAGTGCCGATCTGTTCCCAGGAAAGCGTTAAGACTTTTGAATGTTCCATAACTGAAAAAGGGTCGCAGTTCAAAAATTACTTCTTCCCCCCAGGAGGAAGTCTGTTTTTCCCCATTTTTTAAAACCCCCCTTCTGCTTTGGGTTTTATGCAATGTATAAGGGTATACTAATGATCAAGCACCCTAGTTATCAAGTATCCTAAATATTACAGTGTGAAGAAAAAAAATTATTTTCAAAGTGTAAAAAAATTTAAAAAATTTTTTTAATCGCCCCCCTTTTCCCCAATTTTAAAAATAAAAAAAAAAATAAAAAAGTTACATTCGAAATCGCCATGCCCTGTAAAAGTCCAATCAATTAAAATATAAAAATAAATTTTTTCCCTTGGGGCTGAACACCTTGGGGGTCCGTTTTCCCACAGGGCCCTTTTTTCCCGACGGATTTGGGGGCCCGTTTTGGGGACCCGCCCCAAATCCCCCCGTAATAAGGGGCGGGACGGGGGGGGGGGCCCGGGGATTGGGGGGCTTGGGGGGGGGGGCCGCTCCCGGCCCCATGGGGCCCAATCCCATTGTTTACGGGGGCCTTTTCCGCGCCGAAAATTTAATGTGCATGTAAACCTTTCTCCCCCCCGGCGGATTCGCCGAGCGGGAGGAGCGAGGGGATTTCCCCGTTTTTCAATGAGAGCTTTTGGGAAAACCGAAAATTTGGGGGGCCGGGGGATTGGCGCCATACTAAAAGGGGAAAATCCGGCGCGCGTACGGCCCAAAATAAGCCGTATGAACAGGGCCTTGAAGAAAAAAAAAAAAACCCTTTTATGAACGAGGTTTTTAAAAAAAAAAAAAATTCAAAACAAAAAAATTCCCAAGTTTTGGGAAATTTCTTTTTTTCCCCTTTAAAAAATTGCAATAAAAGTGATTAAAAAACTTTTTTTCTACCCCCAAAATAATACCAAAATAATGGGCTTTTTTAAAAAAATGTCCCCCTCCACTCAGGTCCATAAAAGGAAGAAAAAATAAATTTATTGACGCAGAAAATGGCCCCAAAAAGGCAGCTGCGGGGAAGGGAATTCAAAGAAAAAAAAAGGTTGGATTTTTTTTTTTGGAAAAAAAAACAAAAACGAAAACCCCAACCATATTTGAAATTAAGGGGAAATGTATCAACAGAAAAAAGATAGCACATCTTTTATAAGGTGACTGAAAACCCTGTAAAGGGCCCCCTTCCTGCCCCCCGGCCCGCGGGCCGCGGGGCACCCTTTAAACCCCCTTTGCCCCGGGGTGTCCAGGGGGTCCGGGTGCCCCCCCGTTTGGCCCCGGCGGGGAAACGAGCCGGGGGGGTGCTGCTGCCGGGGGACTCCCCTAACCCTCGCCCTGTGCCGTCCGGGGGCCCCTCTCCCGGGCCCGGGGCCGCGTGCCTGTGCCCAAAAGGCGCGGGCGGCTCTTTCTCGTGATTTAAAGGGCCAGCTTTCCCTTTTTTAAATTTGGGGCTAATTGCCTGGCGCTTTTCCTTATTTAAAGGGTACCCCCAAAAAACTTGCTGGATCTATTTTTCCCTTGCCTTTAGAAAAAAAGCGTTTCCCAAAAAGTGTTTTTCCCCCTCGCCTTTTCCGTGAAACCGACCTCTTGCAAAACTTTTTTGGACCCCCAAAACCTCTGCCGCCTGCCCCGCCCTTTTCCGCCTGTCCCAAGGGCCCAAACGAACCATTCCCGGGCCTTTTCCTGCCCTGCTGGCCTCCCCACGACTACGTTTCTGGGAATTCAGATTCGGCCCCCACGCTGCCCCCGGGGGCCCCAAACGAGCAAGTCACTTTCGGGGGGGAAAACGCCCTGGTAGCCTAAAGGGCCGCAGAAAAGGTCCATCCCCGCTTTGCGGCGGGTCTTGGGAAAAACCGGGGCTATTTAAGATTCCGTTCCCTGGCGTGGTTTTAAAATCCCCATCGCTTCCCGGGTGGCCCGGGGGACCCACTCCCCGGGCCTTTTACAGTTAGACCCAAAGGCCTTTGGTTTCCCCCCCAAGGTGCCTCCCCAAAGGGCATCGCGGTTTCTTCCGACGATTTTTTTGCCGGGGGCCCAAAAATGTCAAAAAACGCAAAACAAGGTCAGCATTTGGGCCAGCTCACCGCCCATGGGGGGTCGGGCTTCTTGCATCCCAGCAGCATTTCCCCCCGCCCCCGATCTGGGGCTCCTTTGTTACTTTTTCTACGGGGCCCCTTTGGCCACCGGGGGACCCAAATTTTCGGCTCCCTCTACCCTCCCTTTCCGGGGACCCAAGCTCTGCCGGGGGTTTTTTCGTTACTCCCGTGCTCAAAAGCACGTGGAGGGGATTTGGGGGGTCAGTTTTTCCCCCGGAGAGGTCTAAAAGGGGGCCTTTTTTGTGAGGGGCTACTTTTTTCCCGGGAAGGCCCTTTGGGGTGGGGAACCCCCCCCCTGGGGCAGAGGCGACCCGTGGACTGCGGGACCTACGGGGCCTTTCCCCCAGGAAAACCCCACCGTTTTTTCGAGGAGCCCGGCCAAAGCGCCCCCTCCGCCGGGGACCGCCCTCTTGAGCCCCCGTCAGGGCGGGGTTTCTGGGGGGTGCTATGCGGTTCAATTCCCTTTCCCGGGGGTTCGGAGCTAGCATGGAACAATGCCCCCCTCTGCGCTTTCCTTCCCAAGGGAAAGGGGCTGTCCCGCAGGGTAAAAAGACCTTTGGCAGCAAGAGGGCCTCCCCTCCTCCCTAAACGAATTAATAAATTTAGCTATCTGTTTTGATGTAAGGTTCGGGGGAGAGGCAGGAGGAGCTTCGCCAAAAAAAGAAAACCTGGGTCGGCCCCCGTCGGGGATTCCCCACCTGGCTCCCATTTTTCCGCATTCTCCTATTCCCCCTCCTCAAAAACCCCAGAGGGGGGAACCGATGGGAAGTGGATCGGGGCCCCCAATTAACGGGGCAAGAACCTTGAAACCCCCGTTGGGGAAGGGGAACTATGGGCCCACCCCTGCCCAGCCCGGACCACTTTTGCAGAAACGGGCCCCTTCGTCCTCAGCGTCCGGGAAAAAGTTCACCTAGGTGCCGTGGGAGAGGCGGGCCCAGGTGCAGTTTCCTCCTCTCCAGTTTGAAAGATGCCGTTGAGGTGACTTTTGGGGTTCTGGCCTTGTTCCGGATTTTGCCTTCCTGGGGCCGGGATCTTTCCCGGGGAAATTCATCTTTGCCTCGTTTGGGAACCCCGGGACCCCCCATCCTGGAGTGGCTGGAGGGAAACCCCTCTCTTTTCCTTCGGTCAGGGGGGAGCTCCTATGATCCCATCCGGGAAATAACCCGGCCGGGGACTCTCCGGGGTTGGGAGCTCTGCATAAAGAGAAAGGGTTTTGGGTTTCCCCTTTCTGTTTTCCCGGGGTTTTTTCGGCAATTCTCTTGGGGCCCTTCCCCTGGGTGCAAAGGCCAAAGCCCCTTTCGGGGGGGGGTCGACTGGAAACGGCCGAGGTCCCCGCGGGTTGGGGGACCGGAAAAGCCAAACCGTGCTTTGGGGGTACCCACCCCCCCTTGCCCTACCACTTTCTCTGCCCCCCGCCTGTCAAACCCTTGCCGGCCTTCCCGGGCCGGGGGTACCAGGAAATTTGGGGATTTATTTCCAGAAGGGGGCCGATTTTGCTTTCCCCTCCAAAATCCCGGGGGTTTTTCGACTGCCCTAATTGGGGCCTCCCCCCCAAAAAAAAACCAGTCCTCCCCGGGGGAGGGTCTACCCAATGCCCGGCCGGGGGTCCCGGCCATGTTTGGCCTACATTCTGGGGAAAACTGCAGAAAGGAATTTATCCCTTAAGATTCCTCCTCCCCAGCCGGGGGCCCGGGGTTTTTCCCCTTTGTGCAAAAAGAAGGATGGTTTTTCTCCGTCCATTTAAAGACTATAGGGGCCAAAAAAGAAAAAACCCGTGAAAAAAACCCCTAACCCCCCTTCCCCGATCCGGAAAAAATGTTTGGGCCGGACTCAAGGGGGCTAGAGTGTTTTTTTCCCAAATTGGGGTCTACGTGGGGCCTACAACCCCTCGAATTTTGAGAAGGGGGGGGAATGGAAAAACGGGCCTTTTAACACACGAGGAAAAGGGGCATTTTTGAATATCTCGTGATGCCTTTTTGGGGTATGCAAGCCCCCCGGCCCTTTTTTCCCGGGGGTTTTTTCAAAGAAGGTTTTTCCGGGGCCTGGTAACACCTTTCGTCATTGGTTTTTACCCGGGGCGAAAATTTTTTAATTTTTTTTCCTCCTTTCAGTCCCCCGGAGAAAAAAGAAAGCCAAAATCCTGCAACGCCCCGCGGGAAAAACCCACTGTAAAAGCCAAACTGGAGGTGTCGGTTTTCCCCCAGGCCAGGGTTTTCCCTTTCCTTGGGGGACATTGTCCCCTGATCGGGTCTTTCCGATGGGTCCTCCCAAAAACCCCACGATCCCCAAAAGTTGGGCCGGGGCCCGGGCGGGCTCCGGAGCTAAAACCCCAAAACCTTTTTTTAGGGTTCGCCAAAAATACTACCGGCATTTTTCCCCACTTTTTTTACGGTAGTGGCTCCCCCTTTGGGGTCTCAAACCAGGGAAGGGAAAGCTTTAATTTCCAAGATGCTGGGTTTTCCCCCTCTGCCGAGGAAGCCCTTCTCCCCAATTAAAAGTCCTTTCCTTTTTCCTCCGCAAACCCCTTTTGGTCCGTCCCGGGGGCCTGAGGGTTTTCCCCCTTTAAACCTGGAGGTCGAAGCCTCGTCCCCTGGGGGCGGGGGGGTCCTTTTAAACCCCAAAAGGGGGGCCCCAAAGGAAAAAAACCGGCACATTCGGTTTTTTTTTTCTAAAACTTTCTCTTCGGGGGAAAAAAACGAAAAAAACGCCATTGGAGATCGGGGCTGTTGGCCTAAAAATTGGCCCGGAGGATGGGCGAAATCTCTTGGAGGGAGCTCGACACCCTTAAATTTTACGTCTTTACAGGGCAATAAAAATCTGCAATACCTACAAAACGGCTCAGCGCCTTAAAATCCCCCCAAAGGGCCCCGGGGGGGTTTCTTTTTTTCTTTTCTTTTATTTTAAATCCCCCTTTCGGGGCCGGGGGGAGAAAAATTCAAAGCAATGCCCTCTCCCGTTCTTTTGACGGGTTTCCGGAGAGGAAGCCCTTGGGCCCAGCATATCCTCCCCCACCCAACGAATTTGGGCCTTTGTTTGGTCCGGGGGATTCCCCCAGCATTCCAAACCCGGCCGAACCTAAAGGCCGGGCCCCCCCCCCTCAGGAGGGGAAAACTGGGTTGGGGGGATAGCTCATTCTGGCCGGGGCCCTCCCCCGGGAAATTTGAAAATCCTATATTCATCCACGGGCACTAATGGGGGGCCAACCCTGCTCCAAAAGGGGTTTAAGGGCTTGTTCTTTCCCGGGAAACCAAAATGTGCCCAAAACAAGGTTTCCCCCCATAGGGGCCCCTGGGCTCTTAGTCCCTCTTACCGTTCCAGAATTCCATGGTCCCCCATTTTGGCCATGGGGGCTTTTCCGGGGCCTCCCCTCCTTTGTCGGGAAAATCGGTCATCTGGGTTGTCTTCCGGGCCTTTTTCTAAAAAGGGTGTCCCCCTTTGTGGCCGCTTTTTTGGTCTTTTCCCTTTTGCTCACCCAAATTTGGAGGAATTAAATTTTACCATCACATTCTTTCGTCTACATGGGGTTACCTTACCACATCGTCTCCCCCACCGGGGGTCCAGTTTTTTCTCCCCAAATTTCCCGGCCTGCCTTTTGTTCCCCCTTTTCGATCAAGGGTGGATTTTTCCTTTCCCATATCCCCCAAAACGAATGGACAGGGGGGAGAGGGTAAACAAACTTGGGAGAGTAAAATACGAACTTCGTGCCCCGGCGAAAGGACCCAATGGCCGAGTTGTACCCTTTGGGGAGAGTTCTCCCTTTTAATCAACGGGGGCTCCGGGCTCCCACTGGCCGTTCTCCTTTTTCCCGGTTGGGCTATTTTGGGGTAAACCCCCCGCCCCCCCCCTTCCCCTGGCCCTTTCCCCCCCAGGTCCCCCCGGTGGGGCAATCAGGTTTTAGGTATCAAGACCATTTGGCGTGGGCCCGCAACCCTACTCCAGGCTTCTCCCCTAAAAAGGGCCGGCTTTACCCAAAAAGAGGAGACCTTCCCCCTAAAGTTCCTCCCAGGGGGGAAAAAAAGGGGGGCTCTCGTCTAGGTTTCATACGCCTCAAGATTTCCCCCGTTTCCAAAAATTTTGGGGCCGCGTTTTCTGGGGCCCTTCAGAAAATTTTGCGACAACTGAAACCCCGGGGGGGCCTATAAACTCTGTTTTCCTCCATCTCCCCCGGGGCCCTTTAAGCCTTTCATGTTTTCCCCCTGGGAAACCTCTTGGGCCTGAACCGGTTTTTCTCAGAGGGGGGCTGCTCAATCTCCCAAGCTAGAACCCCGGAAAGTTCTTTTAAGTGGAAAAGGGCTCCTGGACAAGAAGATCGTCAGGGGGTTTAAAACGATTAATTTCTTTTCGATTGGGAGGGGGGTTTCCCGGCCCCCCAAAAGGGGGTCCCGGGAACCAAGTCCAAAAATCCTGAATCCCC
The DNA here is from genome assembly GCA_025379985.1 of Phyllomedusa bahiana. NCBI lineage: Eukaryota > Metazoa > Chordata > Amphibia > Anura > Hylidae > Phyllomedusa > Phyllomedusa bahiana. Next base: position 104,502 of record JAODAL010010037.1, read on the forward strand.
GACCTTATCCGTTAAAATTCCTTCGCCCAAAAAAAAGGGGAGACCTAAAAGGGGGGGGGTATGTCCCCGGCCCCCTGCTCCCACCCGCCCCCGGGGCCCGGGCGCACCCGTGGGGCCCCCCGTCCGGGGTTTCCCCGGGGGGGGGTGCCGCCGCGGGGGCCCCCGGGGCGGCCGGGGGGGCTTTCTGCTGCCAGGGACTCAAACCCAAACCCCGTCCCGTGCCGGGCCCCCGCCTCTGCCCGGGCCGGGGGGGGTGCGCGGGGCCTTGTCCTAAGGGGCGGGGGGCCCGCGCTTCGTTCTTGGGTTTAAAAGGGGGCCAAACGGGCCCCCTTTTAAAAAGGTAATTTTTCCTCGGGGTTTTTTCCAAATTTAAGGGGGACTCCCACTAATACTCCTTGCTGGGGTCCCATGTTCCCCACGTGCCTTAGCTAAACGGGTTTTTAAGTGTATTCTCGCCTTTTTCCGTTTTTTTACCAGAAATCCTTTGCAAATTTCCCTTTTTTCCGAACCTCTGGCCCCCGCCCCGACCCTTCCGGGCCCCGGCCCACGGGGCCACGAACCCATTGGCCCCCTGTCCTGACCTTTCGCTTTCCCCGGGCTAAAAATTACGGGCTACGATTTGCAAACCCCGCTGCAAACCCCGGCTGCCATCGCAAGCAAAATCACGGTTTTAGGGGGGGCGGGCCTGGTAGCCCAAGCCGCCCGCAAGGTTCCCTCCCGCTTTGCGGCCCGGGGTTGGGAAAACCGGGGGGGGTACTTTTGATTCCGTTCCCTGGCGTGGGTTAACTACCCACCCCGCTTGGGGGGGTTGGGGCCCCGGGGTTCCACTAAACCCCGCCCTTAAAAACCCCCAAATTTGAAAAGTAATTTTTATTTCCCCAAAATTTTAAAAACATTTTGGGCGGCATGTATGAACGGGCTGTGCCTGAAAGTCTGGGGGTATTTTTTCCCGCCCCATCAAAAAGTAGCCCCTTTGCAAATTTGTGAAAAGTCTCCTAAAAACACTTTTATCAGGCGCATTACAGGGGGGAAAGCGGGACATTTGTAATAAAACCCGATTTTTTTTGGGGCCCCGGGAGGGGGGCGGGGGCCCCTAGGAAACCCCTACGAAGCTATGATTTATATCTTTTTTAACCCGGGAATTCAAATCACATTAATTTCTGGGGGGGATAGACCACTGTGGTAGGGCCATTTTTGTTTGAACGGGGGCCCTTGACCTGTTTTTGTACCACAGTAAAGACCATTAAAAACCCGTCCCGACCCACAGATTAAAAAATGTTGGGCCCGGAAAAAAAAGGGGTTTTTCAAAAACCAATTTTTGGTTTACAAGGGCATAGACATACCTGTTCTGACCAAGGGGTTGGGGCCATTAAAAACCCCCGTTTTGGGGGCCCCCCAATTTAAAAATCCCCGGAAAAAACGATTTTTTCAACCACCATTTTAGTTTGGAAACGGGGCATTTTGGGCTATTTTCGTCCTGGGCCACAGCATTAGCCCCCAAAAACCCGCATGACCCCAAAATTAAAAAGTGCCGGAAAAAAAGGGGTTTTTTCAAACCCCCATTTTAGTTTCACTGGAAAAGGGCTAAAACCTGTTCCCGTTTTCCCCAGCATGGGCCATTAAACCGTTTGACCCCCAGATTTAAAAAAATGCCCGGGGAAAAAAAGAGTCTTTCAAACCCCCCATTTTTAGGTTTAACTGGGCAAATTTACTATTAAATGGGCCTGGGCCACAGCCCTGAGCCCCAAACCTGCATGACCCACCGGGTTTAAAAAGTGTGGGAAAAAAGGGGGGGTCTTTAACCACCCTTTTTTTGTTGAAAAATGGAAATTGACTATATCTTTTTTCCCGGGCCCCCAGCTTAAAAACCCCAAACCGCATGGGCCCCGTAAAGGCTGGGAATTTGGAAACCCCTGGAAAACCCCCGCAAGCGATGATGGGGAAAGGGCCCCCACCAGGGATCGGATTCTAATTTGGTCCCAATATTCACCAGAGCCCCCCGGCCCAAAGGGGGGTGGACGTTTTGCGGCGGGAATCTACCCGGGGCTTCCCCTGGAGGACTTGCTTTTCGGTGGCAGCCCAAAGGGTAGGCGAAGTACAGGGAAACGGCAATCAGGCCGTTGTGGGGGCGGCAGGGGGGGTCAGGGCAGGCGGGGTGGGGATTCGAGAACGTGGACAAGGCAGAAGGGCAGGGCAGGCGGGGAAGGTTCGGGTCGGTAAACCTAAGCAAAAAGGGGGTTTGGGTTTCACCGTTTGGGAAGACCCCGGCTTTCTGGAACACTTTCACATAGACATGAGAACCTTTAAAAATCCGGGAAGGGGTTTCCCGGAAGAGGGTGGCTTAAATAGGAGCAGTGCCCGGTAATGGCCAATTACCCGGTGCAATGTCCCTTTTTAAAACTCACACTGCCGGCGCTCGGGGTTTGGCCCAAAGGGGCGGCGCTTTTCGCGGCCGAGGGACAGAGATTGGGGGCCCGGGGCAGGAAACGTGGGCCGGGGAAGTGACTGGGGGCACTTTTTTAAAGGAGTTTACCAACCCCCCGGGCCCGAGGTGCGGGAAAGGGGGGGGGGTTCAGGGGTCGGGGGGAAAGCATTTCGCCCCCGCCCCGGGACCCAGGGTTTTGCATTTGGGGGTCCCCGGGCAGTACCGGCCCCCCCCCCCCCAAACCCTTTGGTCCCCCCCTTCTTTTTAAAGTGGAGGAATTTTTGAATAACGTGCGGTTTCCCGATGTTCCCTTTCCACTCCCACGATCTTTCCCGGGCCCCAACCCCCACCCTTTAAAGGGGAAAATATCCCCTTCCCCCTTTTTTTCCCTTTTCATACC
>JAODAL010010038.1:0-107324 GCA_025379985.1 Phyllomedusa bahiana
GTTTTTTTGGCCTTGGATCCGAGATTGTTAAGGAAATGTGACAGATACGGAAAGGATAAAACTATCACAAACAAAATGTGGAAGGGCACATGTAAAAGATAATGTGGAGATAATATGTGGAGGGGTAATGGTTAGTGCACATAACTGGTGTAGTAGTACTTTCTGGTAGAATTACACTGCTGTAAATTGCCTACATATTAGATTGTAACTGATTGATTTGCTAAAAATTCTTCCATAATTAGCCCTATACAGTGATGAAAAAACTTAGGTTAACATTTATATAGTGCATAGTGTGTAGTTATGTAAATGATATAATAGTACACTGCACGTTAATGGGGAGTATAGTATTCATATGAAGTATTACCATAAATATGTCATTTGGCAGTAATGCTCATTTATTCATTAGCTGACACTTTGTTTTCTAGTGCCTCTATATCAATCATTCTTAATGTTTCAGTAACGAAGGTCTCCAACAGGGAGATACCAGGGGCCCACATTTATTAATCTGTTTACGCCACTTACACCTTATAAAAAAAAAATGTGCAGAATTCTAAAATGTTTAAATGCAGCAAAAAAACAAAAATAAATGGAAAAGCATTCCCAAGAGAACATAGTTTATGCCTCATTTAAAACCTGGAGTGAGTAGAAAAGGTCATAGAATTTAAAGTGCACCAAATTTAAGATATTTCAGGGAGTCATTTTCTATGGGACACTTACTAAACTGCAAACCAATTTGAATGCTTGAAGGGTTTTCTAGCTGTATTTAAAGGGGTTTTGCCACAAAGTAAAATTGACGTGGGAAGCTTGCAAATTAAATAATAAACATTTTCACCATTCATCCTTATTAAAAATTCTGCACCGTTTTTGTTTTAGCTGCTCCTTTAGTGAGCCATTGTTTACAGCTCGTCTCCAGGGGATATGACCAGGGCTGAGAGCTTCTCAGTCCTGGTCGCACATGCTCAGACATCACCTCTCCTCTCAGACAGCTCCTGAGTGTTCAACCCCAGGACCTGTCATTCTACTCCTGTCCCCTATACTCCTTATTAATTAGTGAAAAAGTGCAAATAAATTAAAAAAGGAACCTCAATGAGGTCTGTGTATTGATAAAGAAAAATAAATCCATGGGGTTTGGTTCCTAGGACCCTTGTGTTGGGAGGTAAAAAGCATTACCTCTAGGCTACAGTGTAGCTACTTGTACCTCTGTAAACAAACAGACCTTTCTTTGACTACAGAGTGGAAAGGCCCGGTGATGTCATCCTGTTGGGTCACACGATATGTAATTCAAACCAATCACACACGCCCCCTTCTGAGCACACAGAGCTGAAGAGCTGGATGCAGGAGCTATGAAATGAGATCTTGGCAAAACCCCTTTAAAGAGGTGTTTTCATTATAGAATTTATTGACATATCCATAAGATATGCCATCAAAGTATTGGGAACGGGCCCTGAAAGTGTCAGTTTGGAATGGAGAGCTGAGAAAGGGGAACATCTCTCCTTGAGGAGAGCACCGAAAGATCAGCGTGTAGAGTTATGTATTGCCTTTTTGCCCTCTACTAAGCATCTGCATATCACAAGGCATTATGGGAAAGGAGCTGAGAAGCCCAAGCACCCTCTATTTAATGTAACAAATCCTCAATTTGCTTTTGCCCCACCGGGTCTTGAGAAAGCAAAAAGGATTTTAGCTAAGCCAGTATCTTTCATCTGCAGACAACGCTGTTTTGGGATTTTTGTCATCAGGGCAGAGCAGAGCGATTCTGGCTGGCTGTGTGGGAGGCAATGAGTGGCTCAGAAAGGGGAACATTTCTCCTTCAGGAGAGCACCAAATCAATGGAGAGCTGGTCACACTGACGCACAACTCTACATTCTGTTCTATGGGAACCCCAAGGTAGGTGAACACTGTGTTTGGCTATACTGGGAACTCCCATAGAACAGAATGGAGAGTTGTGCACAAGTGCAAACAGCTCTCTTTTCTGAGCTGACACATTCAGTGGCCCGATCCTGAGATAAGTGCATGTTCCGGACAAGCAGGAAGCCTGTCAGTAAATCAGCAAAAAAAATTAAAAAATTAAAAATGCCTCCCAAAGGTATTTTTCCGATTTTATGGGGAGCATAATATGTAAAATAAAATAATAAAAAACACACAAAAAATGTGATTTTATTACAAATTAATACTGACAGCCTGAACGCAACTTTTAGCCCCACCCCCGATAACCCTAAACTTTATACGATCTATATACAGTATATAAATGTCCATGATGGAAAAGTGACAAAATTACAGAATTTATTTTAGCATCACTTTTGCTGCTACAAAAATTGAATTAACCAAAAAATAGAATTTTTAATCATTTTTTAAATAATTTATTTCATATTATATAAGTAAAAAAGGGGGCCACATGTATGAATACTGTCTATGTCTAAAACTCGCCTATAGCAACCAATAAGAGCGCCCCTTTAATTTTTTCAGAGCACTATATGAAACAAAAGGCGCCCTCTGATTGGTTGCTGTGGGCAGCAAAGAGTTTTAGACCTAGACAGTTTTCATACATGTGGTCCATAATGTAAAAATTACATAAAAATAAAGTCTAAAGTATAATTTAAAAAAGGAAAATTAACTGAGTGCGAGAAAGCGTTATAGTGTTCAAACTGGAATTTACTACGGAAATGAAAAATGTACCAGGTAAGGAAGAGGGGTAAACGGGAACTGTGTTTAACTTTAAACCATAACTGAACTTTTTAGGACTAACTGTAACCAGTGTATACATGAGTAGGAGTAACACTATTTCAGTGCATTATATGATTTGCTTATGGCATTTTTCACCACTTCTGCCAGGTTCCATGTCTAATTTTCAGCTGTCCCTGAGCCAGGTTGTGGAGACCAGCTGTTATGATGTCACACCCACACACAAATCCTGCTTTCCTACATCTCTGTAGCACACCCTCAAATGCAGCAGTGGGTAGGACATTATAAAACATCATCAAGCAATATATGCTGTGATTTAAGAATAGAGCTGAGATGTAACACATACTAGAGCTTTCAGCCCTGCGTCTGTTTTTTTCTCTGCCTTATATCTCTCCAGTCACTTTCTTCTCCTCCTCCTCCACTCTCCAAAGACTCTATGAACAACTGCAGCCTTCTGTGAACTGATCTGTCTCCAGAAGGATTTAGCATTTTTTTCCGTATTTAAGACATAACCCTGGCACCATGGATCCGTGCTAATCCTTTAAAACAACTCCCTCTACAGATTTACGACAATCCTTGCCCAAGGACAACCCATTACCCAATAGTTCTCCCTTTTAACGAACAATAAGGACACAGACTCACAGCTTGGATTTAATTGGCCACAGTGGCCATTTTATTAAAAAACAGTTAACATCAAATAGCTTTTAAATAAGCGCCAATCATACCAAGCGGAGGCGGTCCTTGGGGCTACAAAAGGTCTGTCCACCATCTATTTTGCCAAAATAACCGTAAAAACCATATGTTATCTCCAGCCATAAAACACACCTGCTCGGAGGCACCAGCAGCCAAAAATATGGCTAATGCCAAAAAACACCCCACCCTGTACTAATAATAATAATAATAATAATAATCTTTATTTATATAGCGCCAACAAATTTCGCAGCAACTTTACAATGTAGAGGGTTAATTACAGACAAAAACCAGGGACATTACACAGTGAACGATACTACAGGTGAGGAACACAAGGTGTGAGGGCCACTGACTCGCAAGAGCTTACATCTATGAGGGTGCTGGGGAAACAAAGGAGGAGAAGTGCTAGATTTACAATGGCCCAGCCATGTTTTTATAAATATGGGAGAGGTTTACTTAAAGATTTGGTGAACCTGCCACCATGACTTGTAATCATATATACAGATAAGTGCCTGTGAGTAGCCCTAGTGTAGGGAGTGCAGGAAGGTGTGTGATAGAATGGTGTGGGTTGCAATTAGTGGTTTTGGTTGGCCTGCCTGAGGAGATGTGTTTCAAAACACATCTTTAAAAATTCGAAGGCTGGGATTTGTGACTGATGGTACGTGGTAGCATGGTTCCAGAGAATGGGTGCAGCACGTGAAAAAATCTTGAAGACGGGCCATGGGAGGTCGGATGATTGTGGTCTGTAGTTTTCGATGTCCGTTAGCTGTAGGCGGAGGAGAGCTGGGCAGGGTGGTAGACAGTGATGAGGGAGGAGATGTATGGGAGTGCAAACATGTGGAGAGTTTAATGGGTGAAAGTGTTGAGTTTATGCCTGTTATTCTGTGCTGGATGGGCAACCAGTGGAGCGAGTGACAAGGGTAGAGGCATCAGTATGATGGCTGGAAAGAAAGAACAAGCATGGCTGCTGCATTCAGGGAGATTGGTGAGGGGAGAGTTTACTAGAGGGGGAGACGATTAAGCCAGGGAGTTACAGTGTCATGAAGTGATTGAATAAGGCAGCAAAAATGAGAGTTTGAGTTGTTTCCTCAGTGTGAAAAGGAAGGATTCTGGAGCTGTTCTTGAGTGCAAGTGACAGAGCGCGCATGGATCGGATATTATGGGGTGAAAGGCACAGATCAGTGGTCTAGAATAACCCAAGACACGGGCCTGCTGCCTAGGTGTTTATGGTTGATGCCCACACACTGGACGAGAAATTAGCAGATGGGGGTTGGTTAGTAGAATGGGGGAAAAACAAGAAGTTCCGGTTTGTGAGGTTTAGGGTTGTAGTTAGGAGAGGACATGATGTCTGAGACAGCGGACAGACAGTACTTGGTGTTTTGTTGCAGGGCAGGAGTGAGGTCAACAGGGGGGGAGGAGGTGTATAAACTGAGTGTCATCAGCGTTGAGTGGTATGGAAGCAAAATCTACTGATGGTTTGGCCAATGGGGGCCTGTATAGATTGAGATGAGGAGTGGACCACGAACTGACCTGAGGGACCCCACGGCTAGAGGGAGAGGGGTGGATGTAGAACATGAATATGAGGACATGAAGAATGCGGTCAGAGAGTAGGATGAGAACCAAGCGAGAGCAGTGTCATGGAGGCCAATGGGTGCTGAGCATGCTGTGGAGAAGATGTGTTCAACAGTGTCACATAATGCTGCGAGGAGATCCAGAAGAACCAACAACGAGTATTTGCACTGAGATTTAGCAGGTGGGAGATCGTTAGGAGACTTTATCTAGGGCAGTTTCTGTGGCTGTGTAGGGTGCGGAAACCTGATGTAGAGGATCCAGAAGAGGTTAGCAGAGAGTAGCGGTTAAGGCGAGAGTAGACCAAGCGTTCTCAGAAGTTTAGAGATAAAGGGAAGGTTAGTGACTGGTCGGTTAATGCAGCACAGGATGGGTCCAGGGAGGTTTTTTTAGTAGGGGAGTTATAGCTAGCCGGTTTAAAGGAGGATGGGAAGATCCCACGTGGAGAGAGAGAGGTTACAGATTGCAGTAAGGTGAGAGAGGATAAGTGCGGGAATAAATAGACTGGAGGAAGGGTGGAGGGAATGGGGGTCGCTAGAGCAGCTGGTGGGAAGAGCAGACAGGAGAAGCCTGGTCACTTCTTCCTCTGTGGTTGGGTAAGAGACTGAAACACACTAGAGGATGTTCAGGGAGGGACAGGATGGGTTCTGCTTGGTGGTCTTGTTGATGAGTTCTGTTATCGCAGGATACAATATATAAAAAAATGTCAATTTTGTATTTGAAATGAGTGGCCAGGTTATCAGCACAGAGGGCAGAGTCCGGGGCCTGAGCTTTAGGCCTGTGATTGGAGTGGTTGGTGTCAACATGGCGTTTTGGGTGGTGTGTTAGGTTGAGATGAGGGAGGTGAAAATTTTTGTTTGGCGCTGTGAGGGCAGGGTGATAAGTCCTGAGCATGGAAATTTGTAGTGGAGAAAGTCTGCGTAGCTTCGACTTTCTCCACAAGCGCTCAGCAAACCTGGAGGCATCGTTGCAGGTACCGGGCTCTGAGGACGAATGCAGGCTGCGGGGGTCTGACTCTGTGCGTGCGGTGTGTGAGTGGTGACAATATGTCCCAGGGTGGGTTTGAGGTTTCGTTGTAATGTTTGACAGCAAAGGTTCAGGACAGGAGAGGGGGAGATTGGGGGCAATGAGGTCTGTATGGTGGTCGATGAGTTCCTGGGTGTTATGTGGAGCGGTCTTGTTGAATGGGTGGATGGGAAGGTGTGTCGAGTGGGAAGGCTGAGAATTGATTGTCAAAAGAGATTAGGTTATGATAAGAGAGAGCATAAGGAGAAATTAGATGAGGTTAGATTGGATGAGATGGGTACGACAGTAGACAGATCAAGAGAGTTCACATCCTTGTGGGTGGTGAGGTCTGTAAACTGCAAGAGGCACAAGAGAAGAAGGTCAGTGAAGAAACTGGGAGGCAGAAGGTGAAATTGGGGTCTTCCCAAATGGGATGTTGAAAGTCAACCCATGATGAGAGTGGGCATTTAAGAAGAGGAGGAAATAGGGAGCCAGGCCGCGTAATGATCCAGAAACTGGCGGGGATGGAGTGAGCCGGGGGGTCTGTACAAAATAACTACAGACTCTGATGGAAAATGGGATCGGAAGTGTCTAATGGTGTGGACTTCTAAGGGGGGGAAAGTGAGGGAGGGTGCGGGAGGAAACTGACCTGTAAGTTGCGTGTGGTGAGAGAAGTTATTGCCGACTACTCCCACCCGGCTGTTCAGGTCCTGGGGGTGGGGTGTGGTGAAGTGTAGGCCACCTGGGTGAGAGCGCAAGGGATGCGGTGTCGAATGATGGCAGCAATGTTTTGTGAGGCACGCAGGTTGAAGGAATGGTGAAAAAAGAAACAGGTCAGGATAGGCAGTGAGGTTTGTTGCCAACAGATCGGGCGTCCACAGGGCACATTTAAAAGGGGAAGGGAAAGACATACAGAGAATCTAGATGAGCAGGTTAGCAGGGTTTCTATGGAAGGAGGCGAGGAGGAAGTGGATGAGCTGTAATGGAAGGAGGGCCGGGGTTAGGAGAGATGTCAACCTGCAGAGAGATGCAGGAGAATTTGAAAAGCGACAGCGATGGTTTAAGTTGATGGGAGTATGAGCGGCGTTTGTGCACGCACTATGACCAGCAGGCGATTTTGGGCTGGTTAAAAAGGGAGAACAGTGTGTGGGATGTATACATGGGGTGAGGGGAGGATAGAGGCGCTGATATGATAGAATTGTACAGGGGGTGTGATTGGGCATTGGTAAAGTAGAAGGGAGATGGCTGCAAGGTAGATAGCTTAGTGAGCATGGTGAAAGTTGTGGAATCTTAAAAAAAGGTACTCACAGAAAAGCTTCCTCCGGGCCCATTATCCCTCTTCGGTCCCATTCTCGGTTCTATTTCTTCCAGATCACTACAAAACTATCACTTTCAAATCTAGCAATTTCAAATTCATGCACTCATATAAATGCAGATTTGACCATGAGGTCTGAGTGACATCAGCCTCACCAAACTTATAGTGTGCTCCGAGCTGGTCATTCACTATTCTGTGAACTCAGGTGTCGTAAATTGGGCTGGTGTAACAAATGGCCCTTCAAGAAATCAGGACTTCTATGCAAGATTTGGGGTCCAAATGGCTGAATAAACAAAGGGTCATTAGGTACACCAGAGATGGGATGGTGCTATCTGTTCAACATAAATCACTTCAAATGCCAAATATAATACAGAAGATATTTCAGGAGGATGGCTGAGGGGTTGTAGTTCATATCACACATACCCAAATTCAAAATGCACAATATACATTAAAGCCCCCACCACCTTTGCCAGACAAAGGAGAAATCTCCGAAATTGAGGAGCAATCACCATAATGAACCACCCCTCACCAAACTTTACCACCAACTCCAAGGACCCCCGACCCGCCACAAGCCGCTGCAGCTCTGCCCCCGGAAAAACTGAAAGGATAAACACATGAGACACAACCCAATTCATCTGCAACACAAACACAAATCTCTGTCCAGCATTTAGAGTGGGTGTTGGTTTCTCCCTCATCATCGGGACCTCTCTCTCTTCATCACATCTATCAAGACATCATTAAGCAACGTAAATATATTTAATGTTGTTTATTATTACTACCGGTCTCTATCATTGTAAGGACCTGTACTAATTTTATGTTATTATTAGACTGTGTTCTGTGTTGATTTTTGGTTACTGTTCCCTGATGAACCCATAACATCTGTGGGGGATACACGTTGGGACAGGGAATAATTGTATGTTTTTTTTCCTTCCCTTTCCTGTGTTTTTGGGATAGGGTGGTTGTTTTTGTATATTTACAAGTGTGGTATCTGTCTGTTATTTTTTGTCATTTAGTTGTTTAGTTTATACTGTATGTATTTTCACACTATTTAGGGACGGTGTAGGGTTTATAGAGTAGGTTCCCGTGTGGGGTTGCCCTCTTAGGGCGGGTTTTTTGCTTTTTTGGTATTAGAGTAGTGAGTAGGGCATAATAGGGATAGCTTTTGTCCCGTTTTTATAAATGTATTATTAAAGGTTATATTTTATTGTATATATCTAGCCTGAAGGTATTAGTTTTTGGTGGTTTTTGGTTTAACACGAACAAGACAACACATAAAAAACATAGATGTTAAGGGAGGGTGAGAGGGACCACTAACTACAGATCTCATTTGCCGACTGTCTCCTGCTATCCCCAGCTGGAAAATCGGCCTGTTAATCCCCGTCCCCTCCCAGCATGCGCGCACCCCATGGGCTGGGTCATACGTGGCCTCCAGCCCATCCTGGAAGGAGTCTGCTAATTAGAGAAAGAGCACTATTCTCTGATAAGTTATATTATAAAGTTTTTTTTTGTATTCACCTGTATTATTGATTTATCCAAAATGTGTTGAAAGGTCTGTGACTATTACATGAAGTGCAAGTTTAGAATTTTGTCATACAAAGGATATAACAGAAAATGTCCTATTTACATCTTATGTTTGTCAAATGATCATAGGAGCTTTACTCACTACTTCAAATGAAATTGTTAATTTGTTCCATTTTCTATTATGTATATACACCATTTATATCTATTATTTATTGATACATCCTATTAATATTTAATATTTAACTCTATACCAATTGGCATAAAACTGTAAAATATTGGACTTTTAAGGATCATAATCTAAAAGATTTAAGTGGTAGGTGTTCGAGCATGAAGAAGTCGTTTCAGCAACCTGTTTTTCTAGGCAACCATGGAAAACAGATATACATGATAGGCCAATTGGAAGGCATGCTTGCTTTCTCTTGCCAAGGTGAAGGACGAAATTAATTTTGTTACATTGAATGAAAATTAGCTCGGTGATCAAACACGTCTAATAGGGACATTGAAGAGATACAGACGATATACTGCCGGGATGAAAACCACTTTTATGCTGAATAGAGCAGTTTTTCCCAGTAGATACTGGTGTTTAGTTCAATTTACATCTCGTGGTTTCTACAACCATTTGCATTTATTGTGCTTAACACAAAATTATGAGGCATAATTTGCCCAGACCGCTTAATTAAAACACTTAAACATATTTAATGCACTTCATAAACCAGCCCCTGCAAGAGCAAGCAGGTTTCATTACAGTGAATGATTCTGGCTACAGTGAAGTGATTTGTGGACAGAAAAACGGAGGCGTGCAGAAATGAATTTTATCCTGTGAGAAATGGGAAACTTCTGATACCAGATTAAGAAAATAAATTTGAACGATTTGTACAGTTTTGGTAGTTAATTAATAGAAGATGCCATGTGTTCAGTGCATCAATTGATTGTGATTGCTTGGAGAATTCCGCTATACTAACATAACATTATAGAAAATAACTATAATAGAAAAGCAGTTAAAGTACAGATGCCACAAACCTTGTTTTGTACAGACTATGCTGCTAATAAATCACTTTGGGTGGAAGCTGTTAGGGGCATCTCTGCACATCAATCAAGGCCTGGCAAGTGCAGTTTACAGTCAAGCATTGCCAAAGGCAGAGGGAAAAACAAAATGCTTTTATTTTTCAGCCTTTTGAAAGTTATAAAACTGCCTTTCATCTTTTAAATAGATGACTACGCCGTCTGATATTTACTAAGCAGTATAAATGAATGGGTACATGCAGAGCCTTGTGGTACATCAGCCTGAGCGGCAGACAGGGTGTTCTAGATTTGTATGGATTTGCAGCTTTTAGTAATAAACCAAGTAAGGTTTGTACAGTCTGTGGATTTAGGACAGGATAGAATATGCTTTAAATAATTTGTTCAAGTACAGGAAATAAAAAGTAGTGGGGTGAGTGGAGAGAATAGAAGGGGTATTCTTGTTTCATTGATTCGTTTTAAACATGTGGGCAAAAGTAAATAAAGACTATTACCAAATGCATTGCTGTTCTGAATTTGCTTCTTTTCAGAGCAGGAGAAGACCTTATCGCCTGCTTTTGCACACAAACTTCCCTAGTTACCGGCCGCCTCTCTCTGCTCTTACAAGCTGAAGCAGTGGTCGGGATGACGATGTACTCCCTGCTGTGTTTGTTACCTTGAAAAATCAGAGCTTCATAGCATTACTTACTGACTATAGCGCATATATATATATATATATATCTATATATATATATATATATATATATATATATATATATTATATACTGTGAGTATTAAAGTGCATCATATAATTATTAAGGCTGAAATTTTGCTCTGACTAACTCCTTAATATCCTTTTAATGGGGTTGAAGGTGTGTTTTTTTGGCGCACGGATACCCTGATTTTGTATTACGACATGCATTCCATAATGCATTGAAAGCGGATCGTGTCAGCCTTCTGACTCCTAAGGCTAATCAGGGATCCTCTCAGCGCACACGTATCATAGGGACCTATGATAACGCAGCCCCCTATGTTAAACAGGTTCTACAACGCTACTGGCACATCTTAAAGATGGATCCAGATATCAAGGATCACCTTGAAGAATTTCCATCCATCACATATAGACGAGGCAGAAGTCTTAGAGACCGCATAGTTCAGAGCCATTTTTCTATGCCCGGTACGGAATCATGGCTATCTAGACCTAATGGATCCTTTAGATGTGGAGAATACGTTGCGTGTTCTTATGTAGAAAAAACAACCTGGTTTACAGGGTTTGAGATGAATAAGACTTTCACCATACGCCATTTTATTAACTGTAAAACGTCATTCGTGGTGTACTTGATTACGTGCGTGTGTGGCCAGAAATATGTGGGAAAGACAACGCGCCAACTCTGCCGCCGTATTTGTGAGCACCTGGGGGATATACGACATGATCGTGATACGGCTGTGTCACGACATGTCTGGAGCCATCATGGCGGAGATGCAAAATGCCTGAAATGGGTGGGCATAGACAAAATCACATTATCTGCCCGCAAAGGAAATTTTGATAAAATACTGTTACAAAGGGAAACCTTCTGGACATTTACTTTAAAAACATTGACTCCTCATGGTTTAAATGAACAGATGGATTTTAGCTGTTTCATCTGAAATATAGTTTCCTCCTTCAGTGCCCTGATTGTATTATTCAATCCCCTCTGTTTAGACACTATATAGGTCTTTATTATTTCATCATGACCCTTGTGACAAAAATTAGGGGGAATAGTGAGAATCATTGACCCCTTTCTCCTGACAAACCATGTCTTTTTATATCTGCTAACTGGTGCTCCTTTCATCTATGGGGCCCGTCAGTATTACCGGCTGTTCTTGTCTGCGGCAGTTTGGTTACTAAGGACGCTGGCTCAGTGTTCTAATGTGCGATCGTGGTCGCGATACGTCACATCCAGCGCGCGAGCGCGCGCTTAAATGAGCGCGCGGCCCGTTCCCCGTTACCCATCGCCCGGGTGCCACACTCCGTCATACACGGAGGGTGTTTGGCAGCGGCTTTCCTTTGGATCTCGTGGCATGCAGGTAATCAAGGGTGTGTGTACTCTGGACTGTGTTGCCATGTATATAGAATGTATAACTGACTGGCACATACTGTTTATCATCACAGCTCTGCACCACTTACTGGCTCTATGGATTCAGTGACTGAAGCTATGTGGGTAAGAGATTTCATCATTTCCTACATGTGCCTGGATCCATTTATCTAATCGAGAGCAAACATTTGGAGACAGAACGTAACACTTTATCTTTGTTACTATAGTGGCGGTTTATATCTTTGTATCCACCCTATACTAAGCACTTTGAGAAAGCTTATAATACTCTATTTTGTGCTATCAAAGCGCTGGGCTATGTTTTATGAGTTTCCCTACTCTTTTTGTCCCTGTATTTGTCCCCAGAGGAGATCCTGATATCTGGGAGGATCGAAACATGTTGGGAGTCTTTACATGAGAGTTTTTTTGTATGTAAGGGAATTTATAGGGTTTTTGTAGTTAGGGATAGGTTCCTGACAGGACCGTCCTTTTTCGGGACAACTATCCTGGTTAGCTGTAGGTGACTAACTAGCTACCTAGGGTCATTTTAGTGGTTGTCCTAGTCTTATATGTTGTTATTTTGCTTAATGTCAGTGTATGTCAGTACTTATTTCTAGCGATGCTATCATTTTAACGATATTATTAAAAGTTACATTTTAGGAATTTTTTTGTCCCCAGTTTGGTTTAGTGATTTGATTTTGGAGGGACTGTGACTGGTATATTTGTCACTACAGAGGTTCTTGAAGGTGTGTTAACTGATGCAGAGCTCCCTGCTTGCCCTCAGACAGCCATGCAGGTAAATGATAGCATTCATGGGGGTGGTACTCCGCATCGGACTGGCCAACTGAAGGATCAGAGAATCCTCCGGTGGGCCCCCAGACTAACAGCACTGCTTTAGAAGAGAGGGGGACTTGCTGGTCGAGAGAGGGGGCCCGCGTTGTCTATATTAAATATATCTTCCGGCACTGCTTTAGAGTGGAAGGGGATTTCCTGGTGGAGAGAGGGGGCCCGTGCTGTGCTACCCAGCGGTGCTCATTACATTTTCACTTACATCTCCTGTGCCGCTGGGAACGGACTAGCCGAGCCCCTGCTCTCTCTGTGCCTGTGGGCATAACAATTCGAATCCGTGAATCTCCGCCCACCTGGAAAATATTTGTATCCAAATCTTTAGGTAGGAGTGTTGGTCGGAAGAAGTTGACATGGTGGTGTGGACTGGACGGAGAAGAAAAGGAAACGACTCATCGGAGAAATGTCATCTGTGAGTCACTAAATGTTCCTGAACTGTAATCACTTAAATGTGTGCAACGTGTAATAGTTTATAGTCAGTAATGGTGTGGCGGTAATATTCAGTCACTATGTGGTGGTGATTTGTGGTCATGTTGTGGTGGTATTATTCAGTCACTATGTGGTGGTGATAAGTGGTCATAGTGTTGCGGTATTATTTAGGCACTATGTGGTGGTGATATGTGGTCATGGTGTAGCAGTATTATTCAGTCATTATGTGGTGGTGATTTGTGGTCATGGTGTGGTGGTATTATTCAGTCTCTATATAGTGGTGATATGTGGTCATGGTGTTGCGGTATTATTCAGTCTCTATATAGTGATATGTGATCTTGGTGTTGTGGTATTATTTAGTCACTATGTAGTGTGGCTATGTGGTCATAGTGTGGTGGTATTATTCAGTCACCATGTGGTGGTGATATGTGAGCATCGTGTGTTGGTATTATTCAGTGACTATGTGGTCATGATGTGGTGGTATTTGGTCTTAATTATTGGTAATTTTAGCCTTGGGATTCTGGTTTATGTAGCGATGTTTTTTGATAACTGTAGGACCATTAGTGGTTTTATTCTCAGTGCTTTGTGTTATAGCTTTTGATATATTTTTATTTATATGAAATGTATCATTCGGAGGGGAGGGACATATATCTTTAGACCTTTGAGGCTATGTTCACACGGGCTAATTTCGTTGCGCATTTCGTGACGCATTTGTGCTTTAATACGAGCGAGTTGTGCACCGAAATGACGGTAATCCATAGTTCTCATAGGGAACTATGGATTATGCCTCCTCTCCCCGCTTATACAATATGATTGTATTGTACGTGCTGGGAGATGTCAATTACTTGCGGCGAATACGTGCCGCAAGTTATGATTTTCAAAGGGGTCGGTGATCTGCTGCCCCCCCACCCACCCCAGTGCCGTGGGAGTACGCGCATATCAGTGCAACTCCCAAACACCTGGTGTAATAGCGGCCCATACTGTACGGGCCGCTATTATGCCGTGTGAACATACCCTTATTTTCACCACCAGTGTCCTGCTGCAATTGCATGAGAGAGACTCAGAAGCCCAAGTGCTCCATCTTGATTACAGATTAGTGTGATGAGGCAAAGTGGGCCCCTAAAATAAATTCTGACACTGGTGGTACTAACTACTAGATAAGAATTTTACTGCACATGGATGTACTAATGAGTTTCATTTGAGTTCTATAAATTCTTGTACAGTGAGCTTCCATGGGTAAATGATATTCCTGCTTGCCCTCACACAGCCATGCAGGTAAATGATAGAATTCATGGGGGTAGTACAGTAACCACTAAATAAGAATTTTACTGCACATGGATGTACTAATGAGTTCCATTGGAGCTGTATAAATCCATGTACAGTGAGCTACCATTAGTAGAGGCTTCAGTCTAGCAGTTGTCTTTAACTCTTAAAGGGATTTTGCCACGATTTAATGTTGACGTGGGATCCTCCAAAATGAGTATTTAATCACGTTTATAAATATATGTGATTACAAAAAGTGAAGCCTGTGAAAGCTACAGCATTGCTTAGTTCCCCTTAGTTTCCTGAGAGTTTACATTAGACAGGACCAGGACACTGACAGGAGCTGATCTGGCCATGCTTGCATGTTTGCACTTCTTATCTGATGACAGGGAACATGAAGGAGCTTGCAAGGGGCTGGGGAGAAAAGTGCAGTGTATGAGGCTGTCTGCTATATAGAGAATCCACTGGCTGTAATGTAACTATTTGAGTAAACTTTGCAGACGCTCCCTGCTTCTTTGCTCTCTGCTTACTCCCCTCTCTCTCCCCCGTGACTCAGCATACTTTGTTTATCTTCTCTCCTAAGCAGATAAGAGGTAAGGAACTCACCTCGTGGCAAAACCCCTTCAACTATGTGGCTATGTTTCAAGACTATAAGCCCAAACTGGATATAAAATATTCTATCTGATAGTGCAACACAGAATTTAGGACCTTGGTTTGCTTCAATGGGTAACTATAGAGAACACTCAGTGTGAGCCTGTATATTCTCCTTGTCTAATTTAGGCAAGTATTATTAGGTTAAATATACCTTAATTTTGCTCATTTTAGTGCACCTAAAGATATTCTTAAAGTTGTTGTCCATCCTAAACAAATAAATAAAAATTGGCTTTAAATAATAATAAAAAAAAAAAAAATTACCTTAGCACTGCTGCTGCCTGGGGTGTCCCCTGTTCTCTGACATCTGACTCTGTGGTTGTGCCTTTTCCTCGACGTCACCAATCATGAGATTTTTGTTTCCTGACCAATGGTGTTAAGGGACTGGCCCTTGACTGTTTAAGCCACTGATTGGTCGTTAGTCAAAAAGAGGAAGTCAACACAGACAAGTGGACACCGTCAGCAGCTTCAGTACTGGAACAAGAGTGAAAATCTTTTTTTTTTTTTTTTTTTTAATTCTTTTAAGCATATGAAGCCCATTTTTATTTTTTAGATGGACAACCCCTTTAAGTTGTTACAATTGGTATCAATGGAGTTTTCATCAGATTCTAACTTTGTTTGAAGTTTACTATTATCTTATTCAGTGCTGTCATCTTCCACAGCACTGTACAGAGGTTATAATTTTTTCCAATGCTCCCTGTCACCACTGGGGCTCATGCACCACATTAACCATCACTATATTTTTACCGTGTGGGTTGAAACCTGCGCAAACACAGGGAAAACAAACAAACTTCATGCAGATGTCTTTCTTGGTTGGATTTGACAAAATTGGTAACATTTAAGCAAACCCCTGAGACATTGAGGAATCGACCCAAATATTAGCTTTATTCATTGTACCCATGTCATTAAAGAACATACATTTTCGACCTTGGGAGGTCTACAAACCTATTGCTACAATATAAAATTACAGCGGGTCACATCCATTTTCAGAAGTAACCGCCTCCATCATCAACATCTATTATACTGATATTCAAGACATCGCAATAATAAATCTTCTCCATTATAATCATAATCATCATCATCATCATCATCTATTATAGTGACTGAAGACATCACAGTAATAAATCTTCTCCATCATCATCATCATCATCATCATCATCAATCATCATAATCATCATCTCCATAACTATCATCTACAGTCATATGAAAAAGTTTTGGCACCCTATTAATCTTAATCATTTTTAGTTCTATATATTTGGGTGTTTGCAACAGCCATTTCAATTTGATATATCTAATAACTGATGGACACAGTAATATTTCCGGATTGAAATGAGGTTTATTGTACTAACACAAAATGTGCAATATGCATTAAACCAAATTTTGACTGGTGGAAAAATTTGGGTACCCTTATCATTTTATTGATTTGCATACTCCTAACTACTTTTTACTGACTTTCTGAAGCACAACAGTGGTTTTGTAACCTCACTGAGCTTTGAACTTCATAGCCAGGTGTATCCAATGATGAGAAAAGGTATTTAAGGTGGCCAATTGCAAGTTGTTCTCCTATTTGAATCTCCTGTGAAGAGTGGCATCATGGGCTCCTCAAAACAACTCTCAAATGATCTGAAAACAAAGATTATTCAACATAGTTGTTCAGGGGAAGGATACAAAAAGTTGTCTCAGAGATTTAACCTGTCAGTTTCCACTGTGAGGAACATAGTAAGGAAATGGAAGACCACAGGGACTGTGCTTGTTAAGCCCAGAAGTGGCAGGCCAAGAAAAATATCAGAAAGGCAGAGAAGAAGAATGGTGAGAACAGTCAAGGACAATCCACAGACCACCTCCAAAGAGCTGCAGCATCATCTTGATGCAGATGGTGTCACTGTGCATCGGTCAACAATACAGCACACTTTGCACAAGGATAAGCTGTATGGGAGAGTGATGCGAAAGAAGCCGTTTCTGAAGGCACGCCACAAACAGAGTCGCCTGAGGCATGCAAAAGCACATTTGGACAAGCCAGCTTCATTTTGGAAGAAAGTCCTGTGGACTGATGAAACAAAGATTGAGTTGTTTGGTCATACAAAAAGGCATTATGCATAGCGTCCCAAAAACACAGCATTCCAAGAAAAACACTTGCTACCCACTGTAAAATTTGGTGGAGGTTCCATCATGCTTTGGGGCTGTGTGGCCAATGCCGGCACCGGGAATCTTGTTAAAGTTGGGGTCGCATGGATTCAACTCAGTATCAGCAGATTCTTCAGAATAATGTACAAGAATCAGTGATGAATTTGAAGTTACGCCGGGGATGGATATTTCAGCAAGACAATGATCCCAAACACAGCTCCAAATCTAGTCAGGCATTCATGCAGAGGAACAATTACAATGTTCTGGAATGGCCATCCCAGTCCCCAGACCTGAATATCATTGAACATCTGTGGGATACTTTGAAGCGGGCTGTCCATGCTCGGCGACCATCAAACTGAACTTGAATTGTTTTGTAAAGAGGAATGGTCAAAAAAACCTTCATCCAGGATCCAGTAACTTATTAAAAGCTACAGGAAGCGACTAGAGGCTGTTATTTTTGCAAAAGGAGGATCTACTAAATATTAATATCACTTTTCTGTTGGGGTGCCCATACTTTTGCACCGGTCAAATTTTGGTTTAATGCATATTGCACATTTTGTGTTAGTACAATAAACCTCATTTCAATCCGGAAATATTACTGTGTCCATCAGTTATTAGATATATCAAATTAAAATGGCTGTTGCAAACACCCAAATATTTAGAACTAAAAATGATTAAGATCAATAGGGGTGCCCAAACTTTTTCATATGACTGTATTTTATTGTTACTCCAGACATCACAGTAATAAATCCCCTCCATTCTTATCATCTATTATACTGTTACTCAGGACATGACAGTAGTAAATGCCCTCCACCATCCTCATCTATTATACTGTTACTCAAGACATCACATTAATAAATCTCCTCAATCATCATCATCTATTATACTGTACCTTAGGACATGACAGTAATAAATCCCATCCATCATCATCATCTATTATAGTGTGACTAAAGACATCACAGTAATAAATCCCCACCATCACTGTCATCTATAATACTGTCACTCAGGACATCATAGTAATGAATCGCTTCCATTACTGGTTACTCAGTATAACAGTACAAAAATTGCCTCCATCATTGATATATATTATACTGTTACTCTGTTACTTAGGACATAACAGTAACGTATCCCCTCTATCATCTCAGCTACTATACTGCTACTCTAGGGACCATATCCATCATGGTATCTTTTTTTCCTGGTTCCCTGATAAATATGGCCACGTTTGTAACAATCTATAAAACTATCATAATTGTACGGTGAACACTGCAAAAAATAAAATCCTGCCAGAAATTCTTTTTTTTTTTATCCAACCACAAAAACAGAAAGAAAAGTGGATCTGGGGGGCCATTACCTGGTCCTTACCTAACTACCAGGGGCATTGCCTACCTTTTTTTAACTAGCTGGGTCCTTTATAAGTTATTTCTTTTATTTTTTTAGATACGGGAGTGGAGGGTACCATTGAAACATTTGCCCAGCCCTTTCTAGTTATGCCCCTGACCCATGCAGAACTATTTCCTAGCATTGTAATTATGAAGTTCTTCTGTTGATAATGTTGATGTGTGCCTGTGCATGTAGCTGGATAAAATGTATTAGCTTCATGGCCACATATACAATACTATTTTAAGTTAACTCTTGTTTTTTTCATCCTATGAATTTTAATAGTACCTTCAGGAACTTGAAAATAAAGTGAAAACTGAATGAGAAGATTTACTTTTGTGCTGAGCTTATTTTATGTGATCGTGAAATGCATCTCCTAGTTTTATATGGCCATGAACAAGACATAAGCCATTTTATAGTTTACCAACTTCTCTTGTGTTTGAACGCCTGATTTATAGGTATACTCTATGCATTGTTCATATGATACTTGAGTGGAAAATTGTACTGCCCTTTATGTCTACAGTCGCGTAGCAGTGCATTTTAGTTTGACCTTCCTTTTACTCCTTCCTTCACAAGCACATGACTACAGGTAGGTAGAAAGTACACCTTCTACTAATAATAAGAAAGCTTATATTCTGAATAAAGACAAAGCAGAACAGTGTGGTACATGAATTCTGGGATCAGCTACCACTATTTCAGGTGAAGCCTTCCAGGCACATATACTAGTTGTCAGCAGAACTGAGCATATTTGTATATTCAATAGTGGGAGGGAGACCTCTCCATCAGCAGGACACGCCATGTTTGTATCCACTGTGTCGGACCCTCGGTTCTTTGTTATTTTCCTTCCTGTCTTCCAGAATTTATAACTTTGTTATTCTTTACGTCTGTCACGTATCTTTGGGTTAGTTAGGACTGATCCCGGAGAATGACGGGTATTGTAGATCCACTGCGGGTGTAGATGGTATAACTTGCGGTGATATCCGAAGTGCAGGACAGGGACATTGATAGCGGTGATAGGACACGACAGGTGTAGCCGTAGACAGATAGCAGGTCTCAAGCAGGTATTGGACTGGTACAGCATCAGGATAACAGCAGGGTATAGATTGGAGCAACAGCAGGAACAGCAGGAGTAGAAACAGGCAACACAGGGGTTAACACAGGCACAACAGAACCCAGCAGCAGTGGTCAGGAGCTCAGATGGACATTAATGAATTGACACTGGAGCAGAGGCAGGAAGTTCCTTTTATCCCGGAAAGTCATAGGTAATTGGTACACAGTCCCTTTAAATCCAGAACAGCTGGCAGGCGTACCCCCAAGGGAGCATGTGCAGACACAGACAGGAACACAGCTATTTAAGTACTCAGAAACATGAGACACAGCAGTAACCGGCCTGCATGGAGACAGGACCGCCGGTGAAGGGAAACGGAACACAGCAGAAACACAGCCATGCCCGCAAGAACCATGGCATGGAGCAAACAGCAGAAAACAGGTACAGGGTCAGCGGGAATAGCAGAGACACGGGCACATCCGCGGTCCGTGCCTGGCACCATGGCATAACCGTGACAACATCTGATGGTGACAAGATGTGATGGCTTGTTCTTATGTGGGTCAGGATTTTTTTTAATGGTATTATTAACCATACCATATCTGTAGCGGGCAGCGCCACGCTCCAACCCGCGGGCCACATGCGCACCCGTGCCCTCTCCCCAGGGTGCCTGCCGGGGACGGGTAGCGGCGCCGGCCGGGGCGGCGCGCGCGCGCTCGTTTTTGTAAATTAAAAGGGCCAGCGCGCCGGTAATTGGCTATTGCCGGGCGCTGCCCCTATATATTGGTTCAACCCACAGTGCTTCCCTGCTGGATCTATGTTGCCTCGTGCCCTAGAAAAAGTGTTCTTTAAGTATGTTCTTGCCTTGCCGTGTACCAGACCTCTTGCTACGTTTTTCGACTCCGAACCTCTGC
Organism: Phyllomedusa bahiana; assembly: GCA_025379985.1. Taxonomy (NCBI): domain Eukaryota; kingdom Metazoa; phylum Chordata; class Amphibia; order Anura; family Hylidae; genus Phyllomedusa; species Phyllomedusa bahiana. The sequence continues at coordinate 20,500 of JAODAL010010038.1, forward strand.
CGCCTGCCCTGACCTTCCTGCCTGCACACGACTACGATTCTTGGCTTACGATTCGCTGCACCTCGGCCGCCACCGCAAGCCCGCCGCGTCAGGGGTAGCGAGCTGGTAGAATCCTGCCACAGCAAGTCCATCCCGCTTTGCGGCGGGCTCTGGTGAATACCGGGACCTACTTAGACTCCGCTCCCTGGCGCAGTTGTTGCCATCGCTTGCAGTGGTCCAGTGGATCCACTACCTAGCCGTTACAGTTAGATCCAGCCATGGATCCCGCCAAGGTGCCCCTGCCAAATCTTGCGGATCTTACGACCAATATTGCCCAGCAGTCGCAGCAGATAGCGCAACAGGCACAGCAATTGGGCCAGCTGTCCGCCATGATGCGACAACATTTGGCGTCCCAGCTACAGCAACTGTCTTCTTCGCCGGTGATTCCATCTCCTTTGGCCATCCTGCTGGCGTCCATTGGCCCGAAGCTTCGCCTATCTTTGCCCGTCAAGTTCGACGGGGACCCAAAGCTTTGCAGAGGTTTTATTACTCAGTGCTCCATGCATGTGGAGCTGATGGCCAACCAGTTCCCCACGGGAAGATCAAGAGTGGCGTTTGTGGTGAGCCTGCTATCTGGAAAGGCCCTGGCTTGGGCGACACCCCTTTGGGACCGGAACGACCCTGTGACAGTGGACCTACAGGCCTTCCTCTCCGAATTCCGCAGCGTTTTTGAGGAGCCAGCCCGTGCGTCTTCTGCCGAGACGGCGATCCTGAACCTTTGTCAAGGGGACTCCCCCGTAGGCGACTATGCTGTCCAGTTCCGCACCCTAGCGTCTGAGCTGTCCTGGAATGACGACGCCCTCTGCGCCACTTTCAAGAAAGGTCTGTCCTGCAGGGTGAAGGACGCACTAGTTGCCAGAGATCTACCATCTTCCCTGGGTGAACTCATCCACCTGGCCACCCGCATTGACGTGCGTTTCACAGAGAGACAGGAAGAGCTTCGCCAGGAACATGACTCGGCACGACCTCGCCGACTGCCTCGTCTGGCTCCTGTGTTCCAGAGATCTCCGCTGCCACTTCCACAGGTCACCAACGAGGAACCCATGCAGGTGGATCGGGTCCACTTGTCGGATGAAGAGCTGTCCTGCCGCAGGGTGGAGAATCTTTGCCTCTACTGTGCCAGTCCGGATCATTTCCGCAGAGGCTGTCCGCAGCGTCCCCAGCACTCAGGAAACGCTCGCACCTAGGTGCCGTAGGAGAGGCATCCCTAGGTGCTAATTCTTCCTCTCAACGATTGATGTTGCCAGTGGAGGTAACGACGGATGCAGGACTATCACTCCGGGCTTCTGTCTTCCTGGACTCCGGCTCTGCCGGGAACTTCATTCACGCTTCCTTGGTGTCCCGTTACCGCCTGCCAGTGATCCGCCTGGAGAAGCCCCTGCTTATCTCTTCTGTCAGTGGGGAGCTTCTGAGCGACTGCATTCAATTCATTACTCGGCCAGTGTCCCTCTGTGTAGGGGTCTTGCACAAGGAGAAGATCTCGTTTCACGTTCTGCCTCGTGCTTCCTCAGCGATCCTGTTGGGGCTACCCTGGCTGCAACGTCACGCCCCTACGCTTGATTGGAAGACAGGCGAGGTCCTGCGTTGGGGAACGGAGTGCCAGGACCTCTGTTTGGTGGCACATCTTCTCCACCGTCATCCTTTAAGTCTCTGCCAGGCCTGCCAGCGGAGTACCAGGACTTTGGGGGCGTATTCTCGGAGAAACAGGCTGAAACGCTGCCGCCCCATCTGTCTTATGACTGCCTGATTGACCACCTCCCCAGTACCAGCCCCCCGCGGGGAAGGGTCCATCCGCTGTCCATTCCTGAGACTCAGGCCATGTCGGCCTATATACAGGAGAACCTTCAGAAAGGTTTTATTCGTAAATCCTACTCTCCAGCCGGTACCGGGTTCTTCCTTGTACAGAAAAAAGATGGCTCACTTCGTCCGTGCATAGATTACAGAGGGCTAAACAAAATCACGGTGAAGAATCGCTATCCCCTACCGCTGATCTCCGAGCTCTTCAATCGACTCCGTGGAGCAAAGGTGTTTTCTAAATTGGACCTACGGGGGGCCTACAACCTCATCAGAATTCGAGAGGGGGACAAATGGAAAACGGCATTTAATATTTGTGACGGGCCTTTTCAAATACCTTGTGATGCCCTTTGGCCTATGCAACGCTCCAACTGTATTTCAGGAATTTGTGAATGACGTCTTCAGCGATTTGCTTTACACCTGCGTCATAGAGTATCTGGACGATATCCTAATTTTCTCTCCCAACATTCAGTCTCATCGGCTTGAGGTGCGCCAGGTTCTGCGACGTTTGCGGAACCACCGACTGTATGCCAAGCTGGAGAAGTGTCGGTTCCACCAGGCCAGCCTTCCGTTCCTTGGGTATATAGTCTCCGATCGGGGTCTACAGATGGACCCAGCTAAACTCTCTGCGATCCAACAGTGGCCACGTCCTGTCGGTCTTCGGGCGATACAACGCTTCCTGGGGTTCGCCAATTACTACCGGCAATTCATTCCCCATTTCTCCACACTGGTGGCTCCCATCGTGGCTCTCACGAGGAAAAACGCAAACCCGAAATGTTGGCCTCCGGCAGCCGAAGAAGCATTCTCCAAACTGAAGTCTGCGTTTTCCTCCGCACCCATCTTGGTCCGCCCTGATCCGGAGAGACCCTTCTGCCTAGAGGTGGATGCCTCGTCTGTGGGAGCGGGGGCAGTCCTTACTCAGAAGGGCCCCAAAGGCAAGACGCTCACATGCGGTTTCTTTTCTAAGACCTTCTCACCGGCGGAACGTAATTATGCCATCGGAGATCGGGAACTGTTGGCCATCAAATTGGCTCTAGAAGAATGGCGACATCTACTGGAGGGAGCTCGACACCCATTTGACGTCTTCACGGACCACAAGAACCTCCAGTACCTCCAGACGGCCCAATGTTTAAATCCTCGCCAGGCCAGGTGGTCCCTCTTTTTCTCCAGTTTTGACTTCAAGATCCACTTTCGTCCAGCCGAGAAAAATGTTAAGGCGGACGCCCTCTCCCATGCTTCTGACGTTACCGGAGAAGAACTTGTATCTCAGCATATCATTGACCCTGAACGGCTGGTCCATGTGGCTCCTGCAGATCTTCGTAGTGTCCCACCGGGCAAAACCTACATATGTCCAGCACTCAGGAGGAAAATTCTGTCCGGTCATCCCGGCATACGGAAGTCCTACGCTCTTATCTTATGGCACTACTGGTGGCCTACTCTGCTCCAGGACTTCAAGGATTTCGTTCTCTCCTGTGCCTCGTGTGCCCGGAACAAGGTCCCACGCCATGGGCCCGCCGGTCTCTTAGTCCCTCTACCCGTTCCGGAGTCCCCATGTACACATATTGGCATGGATTACATCACGGACCTTCCTTATTCTTCAGGGAATTCTGTCATCTGGGTGGTCACGGACCGATTCTCGAAGATGTCCCACTTCGTGGCCCTTCCTGGTCTTCCTTCGGCTCCTCAATTGGCAGGCCATTTCTTCCATCACATATTTCGTCTGCATGGATTACCCTCGCACATCGTCTCCGATCGGGGCGTCCAATTTGTCTCCAGGTTTTGGCGTGCCCTGTGTTCTCGCTTGCAAGTCAAGTTGGACTTCTCTTCTGCCTATCATCCCCAGACAAATTGACAAGTGGAGAGAGTAAATCAGATCTTGGGGGAATACCTGCGTCAATTTGTATCCGGTCGACAGGACAATTGGTCCGAGCTGCTTTCATGGGCCGAGTTCTCCTACAACCATCGGGTCTCTGATGCTACAGGTGTTTCTCCATTCTTTGTGGTCTATGGTCATCACCCACGCCCTCCCTCCCCTTGGCTACGGCTTCCGAGGTTCCCGCTGTGGACAACCAAGTTCGGGATATCAAGGTCGCTTGGCAGGAGACCCGACACGCCTTACTCCAGGCTTCGGCCAAATGAACAGCCAGGCTGACAAGAGAAGGAGACCTTGTCCTACATTCCTCCCAGGGGACAAGGTGTGGCTTTCTTCCAGATACGTACGCCTCAAGATTCCCAGCTATAAATTGGGCCCGTGGTTTCTGGGGCCCTTCAGAGTACTTCGGCAACTGAACCCGGTGTCCTACAAGCTCTGTCTACCCCTGTCTCTCCGGATTCCGAACGCCTTCCACGTCTCCCTCCTAAAGCCGCTGGTCTTGAACCGATTCTCTCAGAGAAGTGCGTCTCCGTCTCCGGTGGTAGAGTCTTCTGATGTGTTTGAAGTGAAGGACATCTTGGCCATGAAGACTGTCAGGGGTAAGCGGTTCTTTCTTGACGATTGGAAAGGCTTCGGCCCCGAGGAGAGATCCTGGGAACCGGAGTCTAACATTTTGAACCAAGATCTTATTCACAGGTTCCTTCAGCCTAAGAAGAGGGGGAGACCTAAGGGGGGGGTACAGTAGCGGGCAGCTCCGCGCTCCGGCCCGCGGGCCATAGGCGCACCCGTGCCCTCTCTCCAGGGTGCCTGCCGGGGACGGGTAGCGCCGCTGGCCGCGGGACGGGCAGCGGGCGCACTCGCCCTCTGTACTCACCACTCTATGTGCCTGCTCCGTCCGCGTCCTCTGCCGGCCGGGGCGCGCGCGCTCGTTCTTGTAAATTTAAAGGGCCAGTGCACCGGTAATTGGCTATTGCCGGCCGCTGCCCCTATATATTGGTTCAACCCACAGTGCTTCCCTACTGGATCTATGTTGCCTCGTGCCCTAGAAAAAGCGTTCTTTAAGTGTGTTCTTGCCTTGCCGATACCAGACCTCTTGCTACGTTACTCAACTCCGAACCTCTGCCGCCTGCCCTGACCTTCCTGCCTGCACACGACTACGATTCTTGGCTTACAATTCTGTACCTCGCTGCACCTAGGCCGCCACCGCAAGCCCGCCGCGTCAGGGGTAGCGGCCTGGTAGAATCCAGCCACAGCAAGTCCATCCCGCCTTGAGGCGGGCTCTGGTGAATACCGGGACCTACTTAGACTCCGCTCTCTGGCGCGGTTGTTGCCATCGCTTACGGTAAGCCAGTGGATCCACTACCTAGCCGTTACAATATCATTGAATAGAAAATTAAGAAAAAAAACCCTCTATTTAGAGGGAACATAAAAAGCAAAACACAGTTACACACTTTTTTTTTTTTGGGGGGGGGGGGAATTTTAAGAAGTTCATTGTATAGTATGAATTTCAAGTTATCTTTATTCTGCAGGTCAGTGTGATTTGGGCAACACCAAATGGTTTTGAGTTTTTTACTTTAAAAAAAATAAAAACTTTTATGCAGGTAAATTTTTTGCAGGCCGAAGTGTTCAATCACTTTTAATCCAACATCTTGGGGACTAGATAAAATGCTATTTAGGTATTGGGTACTTTTGGACTGGGTATTTTTGTTGTATGACATATTTTAATAGATTATACTTTTACGGATGGGGTAATACCAATTATGTTTAACTTTCTTTTTCATTTAGGGCAAAATTGGGGTGTTTTGAACTTTTTTTTATATTTTTAACTCCATAAGCACCAGGCCTTAATGACCAGCTAAATTTTCAACAGTCATAACCTTCTTTATTACTGAGGTTTTTGTAAGTGGGACCAGCCAAAAACCCTTAAAGAGGGTTTCCCATTATACTGATTCACAGAGCCTGATCTTCACAGCCAGCCGCTCCCACTTCCTGGGCATGCTGTGGGTGATTCTACTGCAGTGACTGACATTTCAGCTCTGCTATTCCTAGCTGAGCCTGTCACAGGGACATTGGAGATGGAGGGGTTTGAACAGAAATGCACAAGGCTGCAGAGCTCTTTAGGATCTAAGTTAAAGCTCCGGTGCTGCTGATAAGACACAGGAAGGAGTGACATCACCAGCCCGGCCAGGACTGCCAGAGCAGAGAGAGGTGGTCGTTAACTTGGGGAAGTTTGTGTAAGCACAGGAGATAAGTTCTCTTCTAATTTTGAAATCAAGCAAAATCAGAACAGCAACGTATTTAGTAATAAGCTTTATTTACCTTTGTCTTCATGTTTAAAGTTAATCTGTAATTGAACACTTTTTTAAATTTTGAAATATTAAGCATTCTGGAAAACAAACTTTATTTACATTAAATCTATGGTACAGTTCACAAATTGAATGAAAGTTGGTTAGAAAACCATACTTGTTATATGCTGCACAGACGTACATAGTAAGAACTATCAGGCTGGCAGCCCTATACACTCTCCAATCTGCATCTCCTGCATGTACATACTAATTTGAACAGTACAGTCATATGAAAAAGTTTGGGCACCCCTATTAATCTTAATCATTTTTAGTTCTAAATATTTGGGTGTTTGCAACAGCCATTTCAATTTGATATATCTAATAACTGATGGACACAGTATAATAAACCTCATTTCAATCCGGAAATATTACTAACACAAAATGTGCACTATGCATTAAACCAAAATTAATACCCCAACAGAAAAGTGACATTAATATTTAGTAGATCCTCCTTTTGCAAAAATAACAGCCTCTAGTCGCTTCCTGTAGCTTTTAATCAGTTCCTGGATCCTGGATGAAGGTATTTTTGACCATTCCTCTTTACAAAACAATTCAAGTTCAGTTAAATTTGATGGTCGCCGAGCATGGACAGCCCGCTTCAAAGTATCCCACAGATGTTCAATGATATTCAGGTCTGGGGACTGGGATGGCCATTCCAGAACATTGTAATTGTTCCTCTGCATGAATGCCTGACTAATTTGGAGCTGTGTATGGGATCATCGTCTCGCTGCAATATCCATCCCCGGCGTAACTTCAAATTCATCACTGATTCTTGTACATTATTCTGAAGAATCTGCTGATACTGAGTTGAATCCATGCGACCCTCAACTTTAACAAGATTCCCGGTGCCGGCATTGGCCACACAGCCACAAAGCATGATGGAACCTCCACCAAATTTTACAGTGGGTAGCAAGTGTTTTCTTGGAATGCTGTGTTTTTGGGACGCCATGCATAACGCCTTTGTGTATGACCAAACAACTCAATCTTTGTTTCATCAGTCCACAGGACCTTCTTCCAAAATGAAGCTGGCTTGTCTAAATGTGCTTTTGCATACCTCAGGCGACTCGGTTTGTGGCGTGCTTTCAGAAACGGTTTTCTTTCGCATCACTCTCCCATACAGCTTCTCCTTGTGCAAAGTGTGCTGTATTGTTGACCGATGCACAGTGACACCATCTGCAGCAAGATGATGCTGCAGCTCTTTGGAGGTGTCTGGGGGATTGTCCTTGACTTTTTCTCACCATTCTTCTTCTCTGCCTTTCTGATATTTTTCTTGGCCTGCCACTTCTGGGCTTAACAAGAACTGTCCCTGTGGTCTTCCATTTCCTTACTATGTTTTCCCCACAGTGGAAACTGACAGGTTAAATCTCTGAGACAACTTTTTGTATCCTTCCCCCTGAACAACTATGTTGAACAATCTTTGTTTTCAGATCAAATTTTAGAGTTGTTTTGAGGAGCCCATGATCCACTCTTCACAGGAGATTCAAATAGGAGAACAACTTGCAATTGGCCACCTTAAATTACTTTTTCTCATCATTGGATACACCTGGCTATGAAGTTCAAAGCTCAGTGAGGTTACAAAACCAATGTTTTTGCTTCAGAAAGTCAGTAAAAAGTAGTTAGGAGTATTCAAATCAATAAAATGATAAGGGTACCCAAATTTTTTGCACCAGTCAAAATTTGGTTTAATGCATATTGCACATTTTGTGTTAGTACAATAAACCTCATTTTCAATCCGGAAATATTACTGTGTCCATCAGTTATATAGATATATCAAATTGAAATGGCTGTTGCACACCCCCAAATATTTAGAACTAAAAATGATTAAGATTAATAGGGGTGCCCAAACTTTTTCATATGACTGTATATCCCTGTATACCAAAAGAAAATGTACCCAATACAGTAATATAGAAATGTAAAAACAATACTTTTTTAAATCTTATTATAAACAATAAAAAATATATCAGCAACAGACAAAATCACACCCAATTAAAAAATACCCAACTAATCCTACTGAAACATAATACATCATATAGGTAATAATAGTATCAAAACATCACATAAATAAGTACAAAACCATCAATTCTATATATCCCCAAGGATCAGCGGATTAGAAAGAACCAAACACCCCGACACGCGTTTCGCTTGCGCTTTCTCAAAGGGAATGATCATTCTTTGTATTTATGGTATCCATTCTATTAGACTGGCCCTTGTACTTATAGGTTTACCAGTATATCCCTGTAGCTGATAGTAAGAGCATAAGAGATCAGCATGAGACAATGCTGTTCTATACTTGTAAGGCCACGTTCACACGACAGATTTGGCCGCGGTTATGGCCGCGGGTTCCGATGCAGTTTCCGCGGCCAAAACCGCGGCCAAATCGCGTCTAGTTTATTAACATGGTTTCCTATAGGAAACCATGTTAATATTCACACTCCGCGGGTTTGGCCGCGGACAGGGAGTTCTCTGCGCACCGGCCGCGCGGTGCTGCCGCGGACATCGCCGCGGGTGTCGCTATTAATTTGCATGGGGGCAAACCCTCGGCGCAAGCCGTGCCCCAAACCACGCCCCTCCTGCGGCGAGACCACTCCCACCGCCCGCAACGCAAACCCGCGTCGGGAGACGCAAGTTTGCGCCGCGGTCTGACGAGGTTTTGGCCGCGGCGAAACCCGCGGCCAAAACCGTCGTGTGAACGAGGCCTAAGGGACCGGTCAGGTACACACGAGAAGACACAGACAGAGTGAGGTCCAGACGCTGGTCCCAAACTTTGTCCCTGCCTTTTGGGGGTAGCCGACTCCTTAAAAGGTCGGCCCCAACCAGAAGACTGGACACTATACTGAATATGTGGGAACACAAGACACAGACAAACAAATACAAAACACAATAAGGGAACGTCAGGCAAGCAAGGTTGGCAGCAAGCGGGCAGCGCAGTACCAAATCGAGAGACTGAAGAGAAAAACGTAAGACGAGCCAAGTCGGTAACTGTCGGGCAATGCAGTACAAAATCAGGAGGAGAAGAATAGTCCAAAGCCAAGCAAAGTCAGGTAACCAGAAAATCCAAGAAGAGAAAAGCAAGCAAAAGATATAGGAAAGACCCAATATAACAGGCACAGGTAAGGGAATCCTTAAATAGGGAACCGGTGAACACAGAGCAGAGGTGATAGGTGGAAAGAACACAAAGCCGGATAGGGAAACAAAACTGTCAATCAAAGAGGAACACAGTTTAACTAAAAGGGTGCTGGAGGATTCCTGGCCACGGGTGTTGGCCAGTAATAAATAAACACACAGGGAAGGAAAGACTCAGTTCACTCTGGTAACTAAGAATACAAAGTATTATGTTAAAAACCATGGTTTTCGTCGCAACGGCCGGGGCCGGCGACCAGAACTCGAAGCTGGTGGTCTGTCGGGCATGACCATGACAATACTCCCCTCAACTGGACATGGTTGCTATGTAAAGGAGCAGTGTGGATCCCTGTGTAAAACAAGAGATCCAGTTCTATGCAGATCAAGATTCCAAGAGCAGACCTGGTTTTAGGCAATCGAGGACCGGTAGCGCCTGTTAACATATAATTTGCTTTTCCAGGCAACTCCTTCCTACTTGCCAACGTGGGAACCACCTAAGTGAAGATAATGACTCTTAACCCTTAGACCCATGGTTTTAATTGTGTTATTACATCATCCCTCCCTACATTAGATTGACTAACACAGGGCATTTAATAGCCATAATTTATCCATTATTAGATATTATATTATGTTTGAGGATGTTGATGAAGAGGTGTCATTCCTCTCGTCTGAACCCATTATAATTATAGCTGCTCATTTGAATTTGCAGATGATGACTTTCCCCAGTCTGCATATATATAATATATATTACATGTATGCATTCACTTTCTATAGCTGAAGGTATTATGTGTAATATAAAGTGACCTCAGTTATTTTGCATACTGATGATCACCCTACTTTTATTAAGAAAATCTCCTTTGAAGTTTAAATGTATAAAGTGTTAATGACAAATAATAAATAAAGCAAAAATTAAGTTAAGACTTCATAAATGCCATTGAGAATCTAAATTTCTTTAAGATGCTATGTAGTTTTATCTTGCTAAATTATGTCTCTATTAACCTAAGTACTACTGAGTAGGCGAGTGTCAGCCATAAATTTATATACAATATTTAATGAAAAGCAATAAAGTCATAATGCTGATTGTAATAATCACTGCAAGGACTCCAAGGATGACATGTATGAAAACTGGCGCAGAGTAGACAGTTGTATTCCTAGGTTAGTGTATGCAGCAGGAAGACGTACAGATGCTGTACGGAGGGTCTGCTGGTACTTGTAGTTCTACACAGTAAAGTTGTGGTCACGATAGCTAGAGTGAATCTCAGGCCCTGAAACATACTCCTAATGCACACACTTTTGTCAAGTAGAGACGTTACACCTATCATGTTAGACTTGACCCTGGGGCACTTTTAGTGCAATGGGCTTGGGGTATAGAAGTATAGTGCCCATGGTGTTCTGTGCAGAATGAGGTAGCCACACCAGATATATGGTGAAAACAGGAAGAACTCTATTGGGGTTAATTAAGCGCTTCACAGTGGTGGTCAATGACAGTCTCTAGTTACAGGTAGTACTTGTAAGGAGAAATCTCCTTGTTAGCAGTGAAAAGTGTTAGCAATGCAGTTCAATCCTCTAGTCTTACCTAGATTCAATGTGATGACACAGTCGTAATATTCTTACCTAAGTAAATCTTCACTGTTTGGCTCACAGTGGGTGACATAAGAAAGATAAGTGTACTCCTGAATGATAAGCATTAGGGTATGTTCACACGCCGTTTCTTTCTCTGAACACCGATGCGTGTTTTACATTGAAAGCAATGTAAATTACACTGCACACTGTTGGATGCGTGTTTGGATCTGTGTTTCAGACCCAAAACTGACCCAAACACACATCTAACAATGTGCAGAGTGAATTACATTGCTTTCAATGTAAAACACGCATCGTCGTTCAGACGAGTGATCGCCGATGCATGTTTAGTTGCGTCTTTCTGATGCATATTTCGGATACGTTCAAAGAACGGACATGTCAATTCTTGATCCGTTTGATGCATTAGACGCCCTATTTAAAACTATAAGGTGCATTTCTGCTGCAGCAAAATCGCATCCAAATATGCAGCACACTTTGGGTGCGTGGTGGACGCATTTTACGCAGCGCTTTTGAATACGTATTTCGGATCGAAAACATATCCAAAAATATATTCAAAAATGCCTTGTGAACATACCCAGTGTCCTGTGGCTGAATTATGGTCTAGCAAAGGTTTGACTTGTTAGCCACAAAGCTTTGATTGAGGTATCATGTTAAGAGTTCATGGAGTCAGCTTTCCCCTCTGAATACATTCACTGCTTTTATGAATGTGACAAGGTATAGGATATTTTTTTCGCAAAGACATCACATGGATGATTCTGACACTGTTTTCAGAGTGTTTCCTCACCCAAAGCAGCATAAAAAAAGCCTTCAAAATGCCGTAGTTCATTTTCATTGATTCCTATGATTCCTATTGTAGTTCCCACAAAATGAGCTTTTTCTGTGCATTTTCTGCCCTTCTTTGGACATTGTTTTGGGCAATGGAAAATAAGTGTCATGTCAATTCCTGAAGTGCTCTCAATGCTTATAATCCCAATAGGAATCAATGGAGAATTTCAAAACCTCATCCAAAACCTCCACGCGGTTTATGACGCGTTTTTGCCATGTTTTCCTGCGCTGTTTTTGCCCTGGCTATTAATTTGCATGGGTGTTTCATATTCACAGCTCAATGGCTGGACTAGACTGAACCCAGTAGCAGGCAGTCGATATATATATTGGGGAAAAATTAACAGGTGCAGCTAATTGTGAGCAAAGCTCAATACCCCATGAGGGAACAATTGTTGATAAAAACGCACTTTTATTTTTAAACCTTTTCCCCCAAGAAATGCAAAAAAGCCATGGTAAAATGCTGGGGGATTCCAAATGAAAATACCTAAAAAAACATACACTCTCAATGCATGAAGGGGGTGGTTACCATACTAAAATTGATAAAAAATAAGGCAAAAAGAAGGGGGCCATAATACAGATAGTGTGGTTTGCACCATGCTGGCTTAAAACCCTTTTTTGGACACCTATACTACTAGATTAGGTGGGCTGCCGACTTTCTGGGTTTTTTTTTCCAAAACCCACAACCTCCCTCCCCAGCAATTGGGGGGATAAAGGTTTGACCTACGGGAAAAAAATTTTAAAATATGGGGTTTAGTTGGTCGTGGCCCCAAACGCAAGCCAAAAACCAAAGAACGGTCCCATGTCTTGCGAGCCCCTTTACACTAAAAATTTACAGAAAAAACACATCAAAAAATGGGCTTATTTAAATCAAACACTGTAATCCAAAAATTGGAGTAATGGGGCCTTTCCAAACCCTTCCAAAACCTCCATGTGATTTATGACGTGTTTTTGCCATGTTTTTCTGCGCTGTTTTTTTCCCCGGCTATTTATTTGGGCAGTGGAGTGGTCCTTGGACCCCCAACGATGGCTAAGCACGGCAGGGAGGGAATCAAATAGGTCCCCGGTTTTCACCAGAGCCCACCGAAAAGGGGGTAGACTTGCTGCGGGGATTGCTTCCAGGTCGTACCCCCAACATACTTGCGCGGTGGAGCCAGCTGTTGCGTGGTACAGAATGTGAAGCAGGCTCATAGTGGGGGGGGGAGAAGGTAAAGGCGGTTTGGGAATGGTTGGTTGGGGGAAAGGGAGAATAGGGCAGGCGGAATGGTTGTGGTCAAGGTCGGAGGCAGAAAAGGTACGGTAAAGTAGACAACAAATACCCGGGGGCGTCCTCTTTAGGCACAGGGCACATCAATTTGGCAAGGTGGTAAGGAAGGGGGGGACATAAAAGGGTCCGCCCCTGTAACCAACATCGGCGCGCTGTCCTTTTTTCGAGCTGCAGAGCCCGCGCGCCCGCTACCAGGGAAGGGAGGTGGCAAGGTAAGTGGAGAGGGCTGCAAACGGCCCGCGCCAGGGTTTTGGGTGCGGCATGTCGCGCGGGAGACGCCGCTGGGTTGGGGTGGCCTGCACCCAACCGGAGGCGCAAGGACACCCGTGACCTATTTTCCGGGGGTTTCATAAAGAAAATAGTGTTGGAAAAACTTGCCCAAAACCAAAGGGAAACCCCAGTCGAAAAGATGCTTTTTAAGCCTTTTCGCAAGGTTTCGGGCTGAATTGGACACTGTAAATTTAGCGTCCAAATCGCCAGGATCATCCTTATTTGGGGGTGAATTTTTAAGCAGAAATCTGTTGAATCTCCATGTTCTCCAAGGTCGTGTGACGATAAAGGTTTTGGGCCCATCTGTGGTTAACTGGGTGAGGCTCATCTACACCCTGATTGAACCATCATATAGAGGAAAAGAAAACATAGCAAATGGCTGCACACCCATATAAACTTTATTAGAAACAAGGGACTACAAAAACCCAACATTTAAAAATACAGAGATGTCCTAAGTTTTAAATCCTGTTGGGAAATAGATGAAACACCTGATATGAGCACAATCCTATTACAAGGATCTAATTGGATATAGTATGGATGAAAAATAAGAAAATAAGAAATAAACAATAATAGATATAACAAAACAGATATTAAAGCAAAACTATATCCACCGAAGAAACCCCTTTGGGAAAGTTAATAAAAGTGCGTATACGATATAGCAATCAAAATAACTCCAAATGACAGGGCATAGGAGGATTGTGCAGGTAACAGGCTAGGTTACATCACGGAAACCCCACAGGTATCGCTGGCTATGCAGGCTCGTCAGGAGTGCATGGGGAGGAGCAGAGTGTCCCTTTGAATATCATGACAGAAAAAAATAGAAAACCCGGAATAATCAAGACTGGGAGCGCAATAAAAAAGGAGATAGAAACAATAATAAAATAAAGTACCTCGCTCTGTGTGGATATCCCGTAGAAAACATTATCCGGGAGAAATGTATGGATGAACGAACGCCGAGGTACATATGGGACACATTGCACATACATGAAGAAAGTACCTCGTCCTGTATGGCAGTCCCATAGAAAACATGATCCAGGAGAAATGTATGGGACAAATTGCACATACATGAATATTCGCCCAACCGGAAATAAGCAAGTAACGCAGCAAAGTCTATAAGCAAAAGGACGTATATTTAGACAAGTGCTCAACACACTAGAAATAAGCCATGTTAGTAAAAAATAATTTCATATAGTGTGGGCACTTATATGCTGAAACGACGGAATATATCTGGTATAATGGACGCACAATAACGTTTTTGCTGCATTTTTCTGCGCTGTTTTTGCCCTGGCTATTAATTTGCATGGGTGTTTTCATAAAGATAATAGTGTTGGAAAACCTTATCCTAAACCTTTCCCAAAACCTGATCAAAATTTTGTCTAAAAAGATGCCTTTGAAGCAATTTTCGGTAAAGGTTTTGATGCTGATCTGGACACTGAAAATTCAGTGTCCAAATCATCCGTGTAAACATACCCTTATTGGGAGAGTGAAGCTATGTACAGGAATCTGTTGTATCTCCATGTGCTCCCAGGTATGGTGACAAGGAAGGCTTTGGGACTAACAGTAAGATTGTCCTTGTTGCCCATAGCAACCAATCAGAGCCCAGCTTTAATTTCTTAAACTGCTATGGTCGCTATGGGCAACAAAGACAGTCTTACTGTTAGGGTATGTTTACATGGCGGATTTGGACACCGATACTGGGCTCGTAATGTGATACCCTATATAAAATGTTATCGCCGTGTAAGTTTTATCACCTGTAATTCTTTGTGACATTTTACAACAAGTATAGGAGACAGAAATGTGCCTGAGGCAATTCAGGTCATTTCCTCGCTGAAATTCCTCGCCGGTAAGTGCGAAATTTTCAACAAGGAAACAAAACTTCCTGTCAGCGCCGAAAAAGACATTGTGTGAACCTATCCTTAGATAATTTTAATAAATGAAGAGTTTTCAAATAGGATCTTTTAACTTTCTCACTTATTGCTCTAAGATGTCTCCATTTCATTTACTACTTAATTTCAATAATATGCCAGAGGCTGCAATGCTTTGCATTGCTATTACTAATTAGTTCAGTGCTAGTTTTAATATATCTGTTTAAATGGATTTAGAAATTAGTAAACCACGTGTATAAGCCGCATTTAAACATAAGGCAACAGAAAAAGGAATTATTTATGAATGGAGCATGTTTATATAAGTCGAAACAAGGGAAAGAACAGGTTGTGGTCACAGGGTTTGTTGCTAGATAATTCTGACTATACCCTAAGATTGGGCTAGGGCTATATGCTGCCATGAAGAGAAATTGTGGCCAAGACTAGCTTTATGCTTTGGATTCGGGTCATAGTCAAATTCAAAGTCAAATTCAACTCATATATGAGAGCTTTAGTTTGGGTCGCTCTAAATCAATTTTTGACAAAAAAATCACCATAAAGTTTACAGTAACCAAAAAACCAAATTAGGGGTTTTTGAGTTGTTTTTAAGAAGGTTTTTTTATGGTTAATTATGGTCCGAAAAAAAACCCCCAAAGCTCCTGCGGAAAAAAGTTTTTCCCCTATCCAAAATCCTTCCGGTTTTTTAGTTTTAATTTTAAAAAACCCCAAAAGTAAAATTTTTAAATGAAAGGTTTAGGGGCTTTTTTAAAAAGGATGTTTAGATAGAAGGAAAAACTTTTCTACAAAGGCGTAGTTTGGGGGAGGTTTAAACTTTTTAAAACTTTTTTTTAAATTTTTAAAACCCCCAAAGGTCAGTGGAACCTGTGTCAAATTGAAGAATTCCCCATTGAGCAACTCTTGTCAGGACTTTCATTATTACCTTTTTGGCTCCCCTAAAAAAATTTTTTAGGTTTGTTTTTGTGACAAGATTCAATACTAACCCCAAGACCCCATCTATGAAAAAACA
This sequence comes from Phyllomedusa bahiana, assembly GCA_025379985.1. Classification (NCBI taxonomy): domain Eukaryota; kingdom Metazoa; phylum Chordata; class Amphibia; order Anura; family Hylidae; genus Phyllomedusa; species Phyllomedusa bahiana. The sequence continues at coordinate 36,500 of JAODAL010010038.1, forward strand.
AACTTTTTTAAAGGGGTTTTTTACTTCGAACCCTTTTCACAAGTGAAAAAGGGGCAAAGGGTTGGAAAACCCCTTTTTAATAAATGGAATGTATATGTAAAGCAGAGATGTGCCATAACCTTAATTCCATTACCGACACCAGCCCGCTACCTAGAGGGCTGGTATCAGCTGCTTTTTTGGGAGCTGAAAAACCCAAGTAACAGCAGGGGGAAAGGGAAAGGGTCCATTCCCTGCTTTTTCAATTTAATTTTACCCAAAAAGGTTTTTTGGCCTTTTTTGGGTGTTAAAGGAAAGAGAAATGGGAATTCTGGCCCGTTAAAAAACCTCTGCATTTAGTTTGCAGGGAAATTTATCGGTTTAATTGGCCCCTGGAAGCCTTTTAAAAGGCTTTTTAAAGCCGCCTTTTAAATTTCCTTTAACACTTTTTCCCCGGGAGGAAGTGTTTAACCCCATTTTTTGCTTATGGGGTTTTTAACGTTTTAAATCCATTGTGGGGCAAGGACAGTGAAAAAAAAAAATTTTTAAAGTAAAAAAAAACAAATTTTAAGGGGCCCTTAGGGATGATAACTTCCAAAGGGTTAAAACTTTTTTTAGTTGCCCCTGAAACCAATCAGAGATCCCCCCTTTTTTTTATTTAGTGCCCTGAAAAAAAAAAAGAGGAGTTCTGGGTTAGGGCAATTTTTTATTCATGTCCCCTTTTTTAAAAGTTCAAAATCACCCCCCTTTTTTTGCCATTTTTCAAATAAAAAATTTAAAAAAATTAAAAAAAACGTTACATAAAAATTAAATTTTTTACCCATCTGTTAAAAATTTGATTATTAAAATATTTCATCAAATTTATCCCCTTTCTTTAAAAAAACCCTTAAGAAAAAAAATTCCACACAAAACCCAAAATTGCCTTTTTTTGTCATTTAAAAGTTTTTCCCTAAAAATTTTAATTTAAAAAACATTTAAAAAAGTTGTATCAAATTTAAAAAAAGTTACCAATTCAAAATACACTTCAGGGCCCGCAAAACAGCCTGCCCAAAAAAAAAACGCCCCTTACTCTGGTACCCTTTTGGGGGAATACAAAAAAGTTATTGGTCACAGAAAATTTTCGATTTTTATGTTTTTTAACATTTGCGAAAACCCTTTTGGGATTTTGGGTTTATTCCGGGGTTCCCAAAAACCCGCAGGAATACAGGTTTTTCACTTTTTTTTTCCCTCGGGAAAAGGGGAAGACTGTAAAAACAAACCCCGAAGTACATTTTTATAACATTTTGCCCAAACCTTAGAAATTTTTTCAAAAAACCCCCCAAAAAACCCAAACAACAACATGGGTTCAAATCAAAACCCAAAACTTCCCCGTTTGGGGGCCCCCAAACCCCTGAAGGGGTCTCACGGTTTCAAAAATTTTTCCACATTTTTCCCCCCACAGACAGGGATGAAGGGCCCAGCCCCGGGGTTTCGCGCCAGGGAAAAGCTGTGCCAGGGGGCCCCGGGCCCCCCCCAGCAGCGCCCCCGGGCCCTACGGAAACCACGGCGGTTTGGGGGGGGGGGGGGGGTTTTCGCCGCAGGGGCATGTGGACTTTTTTCCTTTTTAATGTGAAATTTTAAAGGGGGCCTTTTCTTTGCGCGGGCCCCCTTATTTTTCCGGGGCCCCTACAGGAGTACCCCCCCGCCGCCCGGGCCCTGCCCAAAAGATAAATTTCCCCAAAAAAGTTTTAAAGGGAGGGGAAAAATAAAAAAAATTTTGGCTTTTGGTAAGGCGGGGGGAGGAAAAAACTGAGAAAACCCTTTTTTTATTACCACGCCAGCAAGAAAGGGTTTTTAAAGGGGGTTTTTCAACATTTTTGTTTTACGGGGGCCCGTCTCAAAGGCGCTTCGGCTTTAAATTTTTTGGTTTTGGCCTTCGTTTTTGGTTCTAAATCACTATTGGCATGCCCGCTCTAATATTAGTGACCCCGTTACAGTGAGATGAATTTATAGGAGTTTTTGAAATAGCAGTGCACAAGCTACCAAAAACCCTCAAAAAACTTAAAAAATTATCAGTAACAAGTTTAAAAAATTTCATTTTTGCTGATAAGAAACAATGGAGTGAACCCTCATCATGGTTTTGGCCCCGGCGCTAGAGCAAAGAAATTTAAGGGTGGTTTAATTTTTGAGAAAATTGGGCTACATTATCATAGATAAAATCTTCCCCCTATTCCCAAAAAAAAGAAAATCCGGAAAAATGCAGTTATTTTGTGATAGTCTATTTGTCTTTTGAAAAGGGGAAAACTTCCTTAAAAAAGGGGGTTTTTTCTCAAATTCGAAGATTATATTGAAAATGTTTGGGGGCCCAAAAAAACAAAAGGGGGTACGTCCTTTTGGGTTTCTATTGGCCCAAAGTGCCCCCGGTTTTTTGAGGGAAAGGGTTTGGTTTTCCCTGTGCCTTTTAAACAGTTTTTGTTTTTCTGGCAGGGAAAACATTTGTCCTGCCCAGGTGTGCACATGCAAAAGGGGAAAAAAGGGGAAATTTTAAAAGGGGGGGGGAGGGATGTGTGTATTGGCAGGGAAGGAGGGGAAGCAGTGAGATGGGGGAAAGTTTGGGGGGTTTTTTGTGTATTGTATCCTCTTCACGTTCTCCTCCCCTTTTTCTGCCAATACCCCAAAAATTGGCAGACAAGATTATTTTTTTTCTTTTACCTTTTTTTTTTTTTTAGTATCTCCCGCAAGAGCCCGCCCCACCCCAGGTTTTTTGCTGGAAACCCCGTGGTCCCTCCCAAAGCAGGAATTTCTATGTTTCCCCGTGTTAGTTCTGGGCGTTTTTTACGGACAATTTTTACGTCCCGCAAATAAAATCCCAACTCAACCTTTAAAAAAATTTAACAATTTTGGAAAAACAAAGGGGAAAAACCGGAAATAAAATTTTCAAAAGTATTGGACCCCGATGAAACGCTATCCAGGGAAAAAACGCTTTTCCCGTTTTAATGTCCTAATAAACTGAATCTATACTTTATTTATCTAGCACCATCATTTCCCTTTTTTTCCCTTTATCACACTATAAATTTTTTTTTTTGAATTTTTTTTAAAATTTTTTACTGATAACTTCCTATCTTTCGGAAAAGCTTGGGCCGGAAAACCCAGGGGGGGGGCTTTTGACCCGGGTTAATTTTAAATGCCAGGGAGGTTGCGCCTCCCCTATTTCGCAAAAAAAAACAGGGTTTGTGGGATACTAACCAAAGGATAAAATTTTATTAAAAAAAAATTTTACCCCTAGGGCACCCTTTTTTTTTTTCCTTTTGGTTTTTCAGTTTTTAAAATGTATAAAGGGTACAGAAAAGGGTGTAATTTTAAAATCATTGAAGGTCGTTGAATAGAAAATTTGGGAATGATTTGCTTGGTTGGGGCCACAGGTTTAAAAAAAACACCTGTGGTGTGTTTGGGTCTTTCTGTATTTTTAAAAAAAAGGGTTTAGAAACACAAAAAAAAATTCCAAATTTAAAGTAGTAAAAAAAAAAATGTAAAATCTAAACAACATCATCAGGGGCCCTTTTTTTTAATTTAAAAATTTTTTTTTTAGAAAACCCATTAATTTTAAATACTTTTTTTGGAGAAATTTTTATTTTTTGGATATTATATATTTTTTTATTAAATTTTTTTTGGGTTTAAAATTTTTTTAAATTTAAATTTTAAAAAAAATTGTTTTTTTATATTTGATAATTTTTTTTTCCCTAACCCGAAATCAAGCTCCCTTGAGATAGGGCTGTCTGTTTTTGAGCCCGTAATGCGCCTAGTTTTGCCCAACCACATTCATAAAAATTTTTGGGGCTTTGTAAATTTCGAGTTGGGGGCACATGACCCCCAGAGCGCCCCTCATGTTTTGGTTTCCCTTAAAAAGTGTTTTAATCTTACGAAAATGCATCTAAAACATTCCTTTGGCGGGTTAGACATGTTAAAACTCCCCCCATTTTTATTCTAAAAATAATTGGTTTTTAAAAAAGAACATACATTTTCCTCTAAATTCTCTAAACACCCTTAAGAAAAATTTTTTTCAAAGCAAACCCCAACCCAAAGGAGACCAAAAATTTTCCCCAACCCCCTTATAAAATCCCCCTTTTCACTTTAATTGAACAATTTCTTTAAAGAGCAGGAAATAGAATTTTTTTTTGGGGGGCTTTTTACAGTTGGTTTTCTCGGCTCATTTTCATGAATAGGTTTTCCCAATACAAAAACCCTATACAACCTAAAAGAAAATTTCATACAAAATTATTTCCCAAAATTTTATGAATCTTTTTGGAAACCCAAAGTGGGGGAACCAAAAATTTGGTTTTCACAACAGCTATCTGTGCTGTAGAATAAAATATATAACTTCCTTATGCAGTTTTGCAGTAATACAAAAGCAGTTGTCGAAAACACTTTAATGTTGTTACGATCCGTTTGCATCTAAGACTTACCGTGCGGCATCACTTTAATCATTTTACGAGGTGCAGATTTAGTTAAATGAGTTGTAATTTTAAGTTATTCACTCAAAGCCTTTAATGTATATATGAGTAAACATAATCAACTAGAAATAGGAAACTAGAGAGATAAAGAACAATGGAGCGAAAAATAAAATAAAATAAAAGCTGATTACCAGATTGTAAAACTGAGCATAGACTTATATAATTAAAACATTTTCTTGAAGAATATATTTGGATATGAACATTTGTTCCATTTAAAACTCTTTATTCTGTTGAAGGATTATGTTTTTACTAAAAACAAAAAATTTAAAAAATGATTTTTAAATCAAACACAGGGATTAAAAAATTTGTGACTTTTTGCCTTGGATAAAAATCATAAATTTTTTCTGGGGAGAAAGCGTATTTTTTTTTTAGCATAAAAGTTTTATTCAATGAAAATAAAGTGAGTTCACTTGAGACAATTTCTATAGCAGAGCTCCCATAGGACCAAAATTTTTATCCATTGGGACTGGTGGGTCTGGGGCCCACGGGAATTGTATTGGTGGCCCACCCTACTAAAAATAAAAATATTAAGGCCTCTTGGACATAAATGCGCCCTTTTCCATTAATACAGTGTGCAGAACAAAACTGTATTTTTAGCCAAAACCAAAGGGTAACGATCTGTCTATCTCCAATCTATCTCCCCAATATTCATCTACATTCAAACACATGGCTAAGTATCCATCCATACCCTCCCCACGGCCCCAACAATTTTTCCCTCCACTTTTCCCTTTGGTCACGCACCTCACCACCTTCTAAAATAAACACAGCAAAAAAGTAAAAGTTAACTCCTATCACAGGGTGGTGTTCCCTCATCTTACAATAGGGACACATGTACACTGCCCATACCCTAAATAAAACCCACAACACCCCCCATTTAGACACAAAATAGTGGGCAGACCCACCGATAGAACCCACAAAACCGCATATAGAGACCAATAGAGGTAGCAAGTCAGGTTAACCTAAAACCCCATACAGAACCACTAAAGGTCAGCACCCCCTAGGTAAAACCTACCAAAAAATGCCATTAGAGCCACATGAGGTAAACCCCGCTCGGGTTAACCTAAAACACTGCTATATAGGACCACATAGAGAAAATTACCCAGCTCAGGTATAACCAAAAAACCACCAATAGAGCCAATAGAGGTCGCACCGTCAGGTATAACCTACACACCCCAAAGAGAGAACAATAGAAATGACCCACTCGGTATGGTAAATTTAAACTGGCAACCAAAAAAAAAAAAATTTTTTTTATTTAGGACGAAAAGTATTATCCAAGTAATGTCGTATAAGGGGTTTGGGCAATTTTGACAATTTTTTTGTTACTGCACAAAAATTTAACAATTAATGAAAATTGGAATGCAGATGTCCATATGTGACGTTTCGGCCAATAGGCCTTTATCAAACCACATCTGAAATGAAGCATAACATCTGTGGCAACCGCCTTGCACAATTATTACGCAGAGAACGTTATTGGATACATACTCTATCTACTCTCGAACCACTTGGACTCAATCGGGAATACGATTCGACTTATTAATTGTGTCTAATTGCAGTATACCTCTATACTATTTAATTATCTTTACGATAAATTTTATACATTAATTGTTTACTATCTCATACAACAGCTTTGATATTATAGGATGTATGTAATCCGTTATGTTAGCTTTTCCTAATGTAATTTTTTTCTTATATTCTTTAGACTAGATAGCCTTCCTATCCTTCTTGACTGGATCCTCCTGTCCAGGTTGAGTATGTTCCTGTCATTATCTCATGTACCTTACATTTGTTCTACTATCATCTGCTTCGCTCTTTACTTTTAACCTTTAGGCTGTTGAGTGTTGTTTTTCCCTCTTTTTTTTATTCCTACCCTTTATTCTCAAATCTTTTGGTCTTCCCATATTCCTCTCCTCTTCGCCTTTCTTCCTCTTCTTTTCCCCTCCTATACTTCATGTTTAGTATACCTTTTATCCATATCCTACACTTCACTCTTTTCATACATTGCATATACTCTATGTTCCCTCCTTTTCCTCAGCCTACAACACTCTCGTTATCACTTCTCATATACCATTCATTTACATATTTCATGTTCCCTTATTTCCCTCTTTTTCCTGATTGTATTAATTTTTTTACCCCTCTTTGATTTTTCACATCCATTTTACCCCATATATCCACTCTTACCTTCACCTTTATTCACATGCCCCTTTCCTACCTATACATTTCTTTGAGTCCCCTCTACCTTATCATGCTTTTCCCTTTTCTTTATTCATTTTTATTCATTCTGTTTCTATCATCCCGGCTACACTACCTCCCTCTGTCCGCTACTCTTTCTTACTGCGCATGCGCGCAATTTCCGCGCATGCCCAGTTCTGTTTCTCTGCGCCCTTACCCTTACTACACTTCCATTTTCCCGCGCGGACGCTGCTATTAGACGCTGTCGCAGCGTCTCATTCCTCCTCCTCTCTCCAACAAACCGGACGCATTCCGGTTACCTCCTCCATATACAGTAAGTTCCTCTTTACTTCGCAGCTACCTCCTATCAGCCCTAACCAGTTTTTATTACCTATACTTACCTTGGACCTCCTTTTCCCTTACTTAGAGCTTACTCTTCGCCGTTTGTAACGGATTGCCCCTTGAGCCCAGGTACCTGTCGTTCTCTCCTCTCCCCCGATATTATGTGCCTATACTTGGGCTCTCACCTCCCCCTTTTTTCATACCCCGCAGATACACAGTTCTTGCATTTCTTTCTGCACTATTTGGTCGCAATGACTGCAGTTGCCCTACCTTATTCGGCTCTTCTTTTACTACCTACCCACCCACAGTTATTTTAGGCTTTTTCTTTCTTCATTATTCCTCCATTTTGGTACTAGTCTGTTTTCTCATCTAGAATCCCTATACTTATTTTTCCCTTTCCCCCTTTTCTTTTTCTACTGATCACACAGTCTATGTACTCTTTATCTGGCTCCTCTTCCTCTTTTTACTTATTTCTCCCTCCCTTTCATCCTCATTTCTCTTTTGTCCTTTTTTGTTCCTTCTCCCTTTATATTATGCACTGACAGATGTTATGCTTCATTTCAGATGTGGTTGTGATAGAAGTCCTATTTTCCGATAACGTCACTATGGGACCATCTGCATTCCAATTTTCATTAAGATGTAAAACTTTGGATGGCAGTAATCTAACATTGTCTAACTTGCTCCAACCCTTATACGGAGCATTACTTGGCATAATACTGTTCGTCCTGTAAATAAATCTAAGTATTTCTCTTGCATTTTTGGTGTGCCAGTGTATAAATTTACCATTGGTCATTTAGGTCTTCAACCTATTACACCTTGATCATCGGCCATATACCTAATACCCATCCTTCAGGTGTGCATAGACTATTATCTATTACACCACTCAGGTAAAACCTACAACAAACACCACCATAGAGAAGGCCACAGCTAGAGGTTGCAGACACCAGTTTCAGATATCGACCTATCAACACCCACCATATATATTTACCACATAAGAGTCATGACCCAGCTCTGATATAACCTACAACACCGGCCATAATAAAGAACCTACATAGAGTGTCAGATACCAGCTGCAAGTATAACCTACAACACTGCCATATAGGATGAACGACATAGAATCAGACACCGAGGCTCGGTAAAATCAATTACAGAGAATACAGGCACTGATCCAGTAAAGAAGTAAAATAGACCCCTTACATCGCAGGGACTCACCGGATACTTCATGACTGTGATTTTCGTTCTCCTCTCTAACATACGCGTCGAGTTCTTATTCCCGTTAACTTCTGGCATCCGTTCCCACACCACCATGATACTTGTCCGCCCGCCACAACTCATCCCTGCAGACATTACAAACAAATATCTTAGAATCCTACTTTTCGGCAAGTATCTCTTTACCTTAATCCCACCTCTGTATCAAACTTCTATGTGTGTGGGTTAAGCGGGATGACAATCCATAAATTAGAAGGCAACACAATCTCCTGAGAGTTTGATTAATTGCTACGAGCTATGAGCGCTTCCCTTCTACAATTATATTACAGAGGTAGTTAGACAAGACCTTAGAAGAGGGTAGCAAATGTGTAAGTGCCTCCACGTAACTAGACAACCCTATTATAATAGTTAGACCGCCCGCTTGGATAAGTAGGTTGAGGTGGCCGTTCCCTAAGGTAGGTTGGTGAGGTAATCCTAAGGCCACGTGGTAGGATATGATAGAATAGCCCCCCAGTAGATAAGCAGCTACAGTTCATACCTACAGATAGGTGTGTTAGTTGTGCCCCCCCGAGTAGATTATTCTTTACGGTAGATTGTTAGCCCCCACGTATAGTTAACTGAAGGTTATTAGGCATGCCCATGCTTATGTAAAATAGGTTGCAAGACAGTTAGGGACCCCCTTGGGTGCGTAATACAAGGCAGTTAGGGCTTCCCATTAAGTAGGGTATACTTGACAGATAGGGCCCTCCCTCTAGTAGTATGCGAGACAATTAGGGTATACCAGGCAGTGTTAGGCGCCCCCCCCTTTAGGTATGCATTTGCAGGTCAGTTTAGGGGCCTCCCGTTAGGTAGTATAGACAGTAGATAGGGAGCCTTCCTTTAGTTACTAGGTGGGCAATAATCAGGTGTCCCCCTTTAGCAAGTTTGCAATTAGTTAGGGCCCCCTTTATTTTGCAAGGTAGTTAGTGCCCCCTTTAGCTAATTGTTAGTATGGTATTTAGTGGCCCTTTTTGGCTAGTTTGTTGGTAGTGTATGGCCCTCTATTAGGTCTAGTTTGATTATGTTAGATACAATGGGCCCCCCTTTATTTGTAGTTAGTCAGGGGCCCCCATTTAGCTAGGTTCAGCAGGTAGTTAGGGTCCTCCTTTTTTTAGTTTGTAGGTATTAGGTGCCCCCTTTAGTATTTTGAGGGTAGTTTAAGTGCCACTTTTATTTTTCAGTTAGTCAGGGGGCCCCACCGCTTTATTTTTCAGATAGTCAGGCCCCTTTAATTTTCAGGCAGTCAGTACCCCCTTTATGTTAGCGCAGTCAAGGACCCCCCTGTATGGTTATAGCAGTCATGGCCCCCCATTAATGGTTTAGGTCTAGTCATTGTCCCGCCTTTATTATTAGGTAGTCAGGGCACTCCGTAGGGTTATATAGTCATGGTGTCCCCCCTGTGGTATGGTTAAGTGTTAGCCAGGGCCCCCTTAATGGATTAGTAGGTCCAGGCCGCCCTTCAGGTAGTCAGAGGGCCCCCTTTGTGTTTAGGTAGTCAGGGCCCCCTTTATGGTTAGGTATCAGGGAGCCCCCTTTAACGGTTTAGGTAGTCAGCGGCCCCCCTTTAGGATTAGTGTAGTCAGGGGCCCCCATTAATGATTATGTGTAGACAGCGGCCTCTACTTTATGTTACGGTATATTTCATGGCCCCCTTAATGATTCAGGTATGCCAGGGCCCCCTATTAGGCAGCTTCAGGAGCCCCCTTGTGTAAGCCATTAGGTGACTGCCCGTTTCAGTATCAGTCAGGGCCCCCTTTAGAGCTACTTAGAAAAAAAAATAATAAAAAGGCCCACTCACCTCTATCCCGCTCCTGCTGCTCCCAGACACTCCCCGCTGGCATCTACGGGCGGCCTGCATAGGCGGCGCGGGGATGTGACATCACAGCGTGCCTACGTCACCAAACTGGGCCTGATCTTCTGGTAGGCAGTAATGGCCTAACGCTTTACACCTGCCAGGCAAATTCATGCGATGCAGAGAGAGTGGCAGCTCTCCTTCCCCGCTGGAAACTTACGCATGGGCCGCGTGGGTATACAGCGGGCTAATTTCCCCCGTACTCCCGGGCCCTGTCTCTGAATGCTAGGGCCGGCAGGTCCCGGGCGCGTTCATTGAACCATAAGCGGCGGGCCTGGGGCCCCGTGGTGCGGCAGAGCACTGCCTCCAACCCACTCTTGCAGCTCGTGGCCGGCACGGGGGATTTACCGACTCCCCCGTCATCCCAGTCCACGAGCCTGTTTATACCAGTTTAATAGTGTAATCATGGGTTTTTTTGCTTCCCCAAAACATAAGAAGCTGGTGGACCGACTAAGTCCCACTAATAGATGTAGGGAATACTAAAACTGCTAAAACTGTCACATGCTGGAAAAGGATGGAAGTCAGAATTAGTAAAGAGGTATATACAATTTGGTTATTACGTAGATATCACTATTCCATTTGGTTGTAGTGGCCACTTCTGTAAATGTGACAATGAGAAGACATATAAGTTGTCATTTCTAAATTAACTTCTTAATATCAGTACAAGTGCTAATACCTCCTCTTTCAATACATTCTTGGCGGTTTATATGAATGTGGATAGGGCATACGTCCAGCAAGGAGGAATCACCAGCCCAGGCTCCCAGTAAATGCAAGTATATCCAAATAAATCGTTGATGTTCCAGCGGATAACGTATTCCCACAAAGTTTAACTTATTTCGCAACAATGTAAAGCTACAGGACAAAAAGAAACATGGCGTTCATCACGCACTAACGCGTTTTCCGATCTGCAAATGGATCCTTGATCACAGCTAGAGATGGGTCGAATTGATTCAAAACAAGTGGAATTCGATTTAGAATTGTCAGGAAAACTTCGGTTTCGGATGAAGTCGAGACTTTGTGGTACTTCGGTCGTGAGAACGAAGTGGGCTTTACATTGATAAAATGGCTGCGTAGGCACATGGCGTTACATGGGCAAAGCACACTGGAGTGAAGAAGGGCATAGGCCTTCATGACATGTTGCAGCAGATGAAGCCAATCAGGAGACCCGGCCGGGATTTCTGTACGTCACCGCAACTATATAAGACCGAGCTCATTCCGCCTGTAGCCCATACCGTGCTCTCACTGTAAAACTGAATAGGTGGAAGTTGTGCTGCTGCGGAGTTGATAGCGCCTTTCTGAAGAACCTGATTTTGATAACACAGCAGATGTTTTTGGGTGTCTCAGGGCTTGTCTCATGGAGACTTGTTTCACTGAAATGTTCTATTTCTGATTTTTTGGGGTATTGGATCTGAAATCCAGTGGTGGCGCGTCCACTGCAGCTGCATATAAAATTCAATATCCAAGTGGGATCTAAGGCCAGTTCCTGTTGTTTTCAGTTAAAAGAAACAGCTTTTTATCAATACAAATACCACTTCATTTTTGGCTGGCTCATTCTAATTGCCGCAATACACATCCAGGGGGTTAAATAGAGGCGTTTTTTTGCATGTGTGCTGACCCTAATGCCAAAGAAACTGTCATTTAGACAACGCCAATATATATAAATGTTTTAACCTGTACCTAATTCACAACAAAGGTTAATTACAACTGTTAATCTCTTGTTGTATGGCGTAGAAAAGACACGGCAATTGTAAGCACCTAGCAGAAGCTAACGAGATTTGCTCGAGGCGGCTCAATTCTTTGGCGACAATTTACATCCAGGAGGGTTAATTAGGAGCGTATGTTTTGCAGGTGTGGCTTGACCCCAAGGAAACAGTCGTTTTACAACGCCAAAAATATAAATTTTTCCTGTAGCCTAATTCACTAAGCAAAGGTTAATTAGCAACTGTATCTCTTGTTTTATGGCGTAGAAAACACGCAATTGGTAACGACTCTACAAAGCTACTAAGTTTTTGGGGCTCAATTCTTTGGTGCAATTTACATCCAGAGGTTAATTAAGCGTTTTTATGTCTGGTGTTGCTGACAAAAATAAAACCGTCTTTTTCAACGCCAAATATATATAAATTTTTCCTTAGGCCAATTCACAAGCAAACAGGTTAATTACAACATTATCTCATGTTGTGTGGAGTAGAAAACAAGCACAATTGTAATAACAGCTACCAATGCTACTAGTGTTGTGCGACTCAATTCATTGGCGCAATTTACATCCAGGTGTTAATAAGGCTGTTGTTTTGGTGCTGGTGTGCTGACAAAAATAAACCGTCTTTTTCAACGCCAAATATATATTAATAATTTTTCCTTAGCCTAATTCACAACAAGGTTAATTAGCAACTGAATCTCTTTTGTTGTGGGAAGAAAAACGCAATTGTAACCACGCCACAGGAAGCTACTAGTTTGGTGCGGCTCATTCTTTGGTGCAATTTAACATCCAGAGAAGGTTAATTAAGGCGATGTTTTGCTGGTGTGGGCTGACAAAAATAAACCGTGCTTTTTTCAACGCCAAATATATATAAATTTTTCCTTAGGGGTGGAGGCCTAATCACAAGGCAACAGGTTAATTACAACTGTATCTCTTGTTGTGTGGAGTAGAAAAACCGCAATTGTAATACACGCAAACATAAGCTACTAGTTTGTGCGTTTCTCAATTCTTTGGCGCAATTATACTCCAGTGGGTTAATTAAAGGCGTTGTTTGTGCTGGTGTGCTTCCAAAAATAAACCGTCTTTGTTTTTCAAGCGCAAAAATATATAAATTTTTCCTGTAGCCTAATTCACAAGCAAAGGTTAATTAGCAAAACTGTATCTCTTGTTTTCGTGGAGTAGAAAATACGCCATTGTAACACGCTACAAAGCTACTAGTTTTGTGGTGGCCTCAATTCAATTCAGGCAGGCAATTTACATCGCAGGGGTTAATTAACGTCGTTGTTTTGCATGGTGTTGCTGACAAAAATAAACGCGTCTTTTTCAACGCCAAATATATATTTTTTTTTTTTTGGTAGGGCCTAATTCACGAAGCAAAGGTTAAGTATTTGGGGGGTGTGTGGTGTTGGTGGGGGTTGTTTTTTGTAATATAATTTACAATTTTATCTTCTTGGTTGTGGTTGCGTAGGGAAAATACGCCATTTGATAACACGCTACATAAAGGCTACTAGATTGTGGTGGCTCAATTCTATGCGCAATTTACATCCAGGGGTTAGACAAGTGCGTTGTTTTGCATGTGAGGGCTGACAAAAATAAACCGTCCTTTTTTCCAAACGCCAAATATATATTAAATTTTTCCTTAGTCCTAATTCCACAAGCAAAGGTTTAATTACAACTGTATCTCTTGTTGTGTGGAGTAGAAAACCCGCAATTGTACACGCTACATAGCTAACTTATTTGTGGCGGCTCAATTCTTTGGCTTCAATTTTACAGTCCAGGGGTTAATTAAGCTTTGTTTTGCTGGTGTTCTGACAAAAATAAAACCGACTTTTTTCAAAACGCCAAATATATATAAATTTTTCCTTAGCCTAATTCACAAGCAAAGTAAATTACAACTGGTATCTTTGTTGTGTTGGATTGAAAACACGCAATTGTATACACGCTACGAAAGCTACTAAGTTTGTGCTGCCTCAATTCTTTGGCCGGTCAATTTACATCCAGGGGTTAATTAAGCGTTGTTATTGCTGTGGTGTGCTGACAAAAATAAACCGTCTTTTTCAACGCCAAATATATATACATTTTTTCCTTAGGCCTAATTCACAAGCAAAGTTAAATACAACTGTATCTCCTTGTTGTTGGAGTAGAAACAAACCGCAATTGTAACACCTACAAAGCTACTATTTTGTGCGGCTCAATACTTTGGTCGGCATATTTACATCCGATCCAGGGGTTAATTATAGCGTTGTTTATGTCTGGTGTGCTGACAAAAATAAACCGTCTTTTTCAAGCGCTCAAATATATATAGAAAATATTTCCTTAGCCTAATTCACAGCAAAATGATAATTACAACAACTGTATCTCTTGTTGTGTGAGAGTAGAAAAACACGCAATTGTAACACGCTACAAAGCTACTAGTGCTTTTGCGGCTCAATTCTTTGGCGGCAAATTACATCCAGGTGGTTAATAATTAAAGCTTGTTTTGGCTGGTGTGGGGCTGACAAAAATAAACCTCTTTTCTTTTTCAAACGCCAAATATATATATAATTTTTCCTTGAGCCTAATTCACAAGCAAAGGTTAATTACAACTGTATCTCTTGTTTGTGGAATTGAAAACACGCAAATTGTAACACGGATATCAAAAGCTACTAGTTTGTGTGCGGGGCACAATTCTTTGGCGCAATTTAGCATCCAGGGGTTAATTAAATCGTTTGGTTTTGGCCGGTGTGGCTGACAAAAATAAACCGTCTTTTTTCAACGCCAAATATATAGTAAATTTTTCCTTAGGCCTAATTTCATACAAGCAAAGGTTAATTACAACTGTTATCTCTTGAGTTGTGTGGAGTAAGAAAACACGCAAATGTAACACAGCTACCAAAGCCTACTAGTTTGTGGCGGCTCAATTCTTTGGCGCAAATTAACATCCAGTGTTCTAATTAAGCGGTTTGTTTTGCTGGTGTCTACAAAAATAAACCCGTCTTTTTCAACGCAAAAATATATAAATTTTTCCTGTAGCCTAATTCAACAAGCAAAGGTAATTAGCAACACTGTATCTCTTGTTTTGTGGTGTATATAGAAAAATACGCCATTGTATCACGCTACAAAAACTACTCAGTTTGTGGTTGCTACAATTCTATTGCTGCAATTTACATCCAGGGTTAATTTAAGTCGGTGTTTTGCTGGTTGGCTGACAAAAAAAAACCGTCTTTTTCAACGCCAAATATATATTTTTTTTTTGGTAGGGCCTATTCACAAGCAAAGGGTAATTAAAACATTATATTATTCTTGTTGTGTGGCGTAGAAAATATCGTCCATTGTAAAGCAACGCTACAAAGCTACTAGTTTGTGTGTGGCCTCAAATCTATTGCGTGCTGCAATTTACAATCCAAGGGGTTAATTAAGCCGTTGTTTTTGGCTGGTGTGTGGCTGACGAAAAAATAACCGTCTTTTTCAACGCCAAATATATATAAATTTTTACTTATCCTAATTCACAAGCAAAGGTTAATTACAACTGTATCTCTTGTTGTGTGGAGTTTAGAAAAAGCAATTGGTAACACGCTACTAAGCTGAGCTAGTTTGAGCGGCTCAATTCTTTGGGCCAATTTACATCCAGGGGGTTAATTAAGCGTTGTTTTTGGGCGTTGTGCAGACAAAAAAAAACCGTCTTTTTTCAACCTCCAAATATATATAAATTTTTTCCCATAGGCCCTAACTCAATTCACAAGCAAAAGGTTAATTACAACTGTATTCTTTTTAGTGTGGAGTAGAAAACACGCAAATTGTAACACAGCTACAAAGCTACAGTTTTGGCGGCTCTTAATTCTTTGGCCGGGCAATTTTACATACAGGGGTTAATTAAGCGATTGTTTTGCTGGTGTGCTGACAAAAATAAAACCGGCTTTTTCAACGCAAAAATATATAGAATTTTCCTTAGCCTAATTCACAAGCAAAGGTTAATTACAACTGTATCTCTTAGTTGTGTTTGGCGGAAGAAAACACGCAATTGTAACACGCAACAAAAGCTACTATTTTGTGAGGGCTCAATTCTATTGCGCAAATTTACATCCAGCGGGGTTAATAAATCTTCCTAGTTTTGCTTGGTGTGCTGACAAAAATATAACCTCTTTTTCAACGCAAAAATATGATACATTTTCCTATATTGCCTAAATATCACAAGCAAAGTTTAATTTAACAACTGTATCGTCTTTTGTGTGGCGTAGAAAACGCACCAATTGTAACACACGCTACAGAAGGCTACTATTTTGAGGGCCATTCTATTGCGCAATTTACTCCAGGTGCTAATTAAGCGTTGTTTTTGCTGGTGTGCTGACAAAAATAAACCGTCTTTTTTCAATCGCAAAATATATAAATTTTTCCTTAGCCTAATTCCACAAGCAAAGGTGTTAATTACAACTGTATCTCTCTCATGTTGTGTGGCGTAGAAAAACACGCAATAGTAACACGCTACAAATCTACTATTTGTGGGGCTCAAATCTTTGCGCAATTTACATCCAGGGGTTAAATTAAGACTCGTTGTTTTGCTGGTGTGGCTGACAAAAAAAAAAAACCGTCTTTTTCAACGGCCAAATATATATAAATTTTTCCTTAGATCACTAATTCACACAATCAAAGGGTTATAAAGTTAACAACTGTATCCATGTTGTGATGGAAGTAGAAAACCGCCATTGATAGCACGCTACAAAGCTACTAGTTTGTGCGTGCTCAATTCTTTGGGCGCAATTTACACATCCGGGGTTAATTAAGGCGTTTTTTTGCTGGTGTGCTGACAAAAATAAACCGTCTGTTTTCAACGGCAAAAATATATAAATTTTTCCTTAGCCTAATTCACAAGGGCGCAAAGTTTTAAAAAAATTACAACATGTATCTCTTTGTTGTGTGGCGAAGAAAACAACGCAGATGTAATCACGCTCACAAAGCTACTAGTTTGGTGGGGCTCAATTCGGCTATTGTCGGCAACATTTACATCCAGCGGGTTAATTAAGCCGTTTGTTTTGCTGGTGTGGTGCTGAAACAAAATAAACCTCTTTTTCAAAACGCAAAAATATATAAATTTTTCCTTAGCCCAAATTCACAAAGCAATAGGTTTAATTACCAACGTATCTCTTGAGTTTGTGTGGCGTAGAAAACACGCAATTTGTATACACCTACAAACTACTAGTTTGTGGTGCTCACTTCTATTGCGGCATTCTTACATCCAAGGGTTTAATATAAGTTCTTTGTTTTTGCGTTGGCTGACAAAAATAATCCGTCTTTTTCAAACGCCAAATATATATATTTTTTTTGGTAGCCTAATTCACAAGCAAAGGGTTAATTACAATTTTAATCTCTTGTTGTGTGGCGTAGAAAATACGCCATTGTAACACCTAAACAAGCTAACTAGTTAATGTGTTGGCTCAATTTCTATTTCGCAATTTACATCCAGGGGTTAATTAGCGTTGTTTTGCTGCTGTTGCTGACAAAAATAAACCGTCTTTATGCTTCAACGACCTGGAAATATGATACATTTTTCTTGTATCATAATTCACAAGACGAAAGTGTTAACTTTAAGCCTGTTTGTGCATTAACATTTATTAAAACACACAGTGGTCATGTAAACGACACATACAAGAAATTATTTCCTGGTCATTTGTGAGCTCAATTTATATCCAAGGTTTACCCCAAGCTTGTTACTGGGTGGTTTTCATTTGGAGTCAAAAACAGGTGTATATTTTCATATACTAGATAGCTTCATCAAACATGTCTGTACATTTTAAACAAACAGTATGTCAGAACAGAGAGGTGGCAGGCTCTGCAACTGCGAGGTTGGCAGTGGCACAAACATTTCTAAACGGGCCCAGTCGCACACAGCAAAGGGGACGGTCACGCAGCAGCGGAGGGTCATCGTGAGGCCACAAACTGCCGCTGTCCATCTAAGCGACCGGTGTGTTGTTTCAGGCACCCAAGGGTTTCTTTTGATTGGTTGACTATGATCCATCCTCTTCCATCCAGATGACATCTGACAACCCCATGCCATAGATTCGTTGGGTTAAGCCTACAGACACAACACTTAGTTGGCATGGCCCTGAGCGTGTCAGCGCGGTCCCTCACACCAGTCCTCACCCGTCGCCGTCTTTTCCCATCCAGTTCCATCACATCCATGGATCTACTTAAGTGGTCTGGCTCAGCGCCACTATATTAGCGAGGATGAACAATTTGAGAGGGCAGTTAGGAGCAGCTACAATGGTGCAGCGAAGAAAAGGGGGCCAATATCCCCAGCTTCTATCAGTATAAAGGCGATGCAAAGTATGATGATGTGGAGAGTTGGCATGGAGGTTCCTTGGGTGAGAAGGTCAGTTAAGCCTCGAGCTTATATCCACAGACCGGTTATGAGGAGACAGTTAGTGACAATGAAACACAAATAGATGATGATGTATCCGGATCCCGCTACTATGGAGAGACCGGGTGAAGGCAAGTGGGCTTCATCATCGTCAGGAGAAGAGTGGCGAGTGCAGCTTTGCGCTGTCGGCATTCGGCTGTCAAGCCAGCAAGTGTGTGAGTTAGTATGTGGCGGTTGATTGCGAGGCAGGGTAGCAGCATTTTAGAAGTCGGGAGCCAAGGCGGGCTACCACTGGTTAAAAACCCGCTTCGCAGAGTCCAAGACCAGTAAGCGACACGAGGGCTCAGCGTAGGCAGTCGGCGGCAGTAGTCACTCGCTGCTGGATCGTTTGCGGTAAAATCAGCTACCTGCGCGTGTGGCCGTTCTTTGTCTAATACACTGACTTGCGGCAGTGAGCCAATATGGTTATATTAGAATCTGTGGGCAAGAAAGTGGAATCGACGAGGCCAGGGAGGACTAGAACGTTGGCTACATACGGCCCTGCCTTCAACACATGCAGCGACAACACCATCCCGTGGCCTGGGATAATGCGTGGCTCAGATGTGGTGGGTCCATTCCTCCGCTGCAGCACAGGCAGCGGCCAGTGGCACGCATGCCATTTCAAGACAGTTCAAGGCTTCCACCACCCTTCTGCAGGAAGTCAGCTGTTTCTCTTTGACATCCATCTCCCCGTCGCAGATGCTCCTGGCTCCTCGCTACTCATTCAATGCGGCCATCATGTTCCCTATCAGTAGATGCGATTAGTAAATGAGACAACAGTAAGCGTCTCCAAACCATCCAAAGTTGCAGCCTCTGAACCTTGCTCCTGATCCATAAGTTGATTGGTACTTCAGCAGTCCCACCCAGTTCCAAATGGTGGACTCTGCACGAAACCCTAGGTAAACAAAAAAATTCAAACAACAAATATATAATATAGGACAAAAAAACCATTCAGAGAATCTAATGCTTGTGGCCGAGAGCCGAGATGGAGAGTTCCAAGCCGTAATTCTTTTCCAAAAAGGCAGTACCGCAATCTTGGAAGTGGTGATGGGCGGTGTATCACTGTTCAATAAATATTAGAGAGCAGAAAGTGTGTCAGTCCTTGATCTTATCTCGTTTGTTCCAATACACGGCAGCGCGACTCTGGATCTGTAATCTACGGTCAGGGCCAGGAACAATGTCTCTTTATGGCCCACAGGTGGTGGAATGTGCTTGTCCTGCCCAGCCGTGCACACCAACAACTGGACAGGAGACGCCGCTTTCGTCCTCCACGTTGGTCAAACTGCTGCTCCTTTCTCCAATGTCCGCCACCTCCACCACCACCACCCTGAACACCATCTCAGGCCTCCACAAGTACTTGCACCATCATACCAACAAGTGTAGGGCACAGCGGTGTCACGCATTTCTACACCTATCTAGCCTCGGCGACGTGAAGTCACACGGTGAGGAAATCTTCACCCTCGTCAAGCAGTGCAAAAATCGAAGAGAGGCTTTCCTTTCTTTTCCCTCACGCGCCAACTGCAAATCACCGTAAGCCATGGTGACGACAATGAGGAGGAACATTGGTTGTCCCGCGGGGCTGCACCGAGGATGGATGGTCCATGCGCCCTGCAAGGGCGCACGTGTTCAATATCAGTTTGTAAAAAAGGTGCCAGAAGTCTTCCACTCGATCTTCAGAACATTCTGAAAATGGCCAGAAACGTGCATGGCACTTTATCCATTCGTACTAAGCCAGGAACTACCCTCCTCGAGTTGCAGTGGCAGAACGGCCCTCCCCCAACAGCTCTGAGTATGCGATGTTTGTCCCACCGCCTTGGAATTCCAGACCTGCACATGTTGGTACCGACTGTATGAACAGAGAAGAAAGTGCCATTAACGTGATTTTTGATGATCCAGGCAGACAGAATTACTTCCCACTGTGTAACATTTATGTCATACCAGTGAAGTCTCATTGCGCGTGACACCTGCCGATTTGTTGATGTGCCATTCGAGGAGTCCTACGTTATTTGTCAGTCGCCAGGACTACGGGATGAATACGTCATTCCACTGCTTCATGTCCGGAACAGATGCTGAAAAATCTGTCTGTGGCAGGTGACTGAGATGTGGTCGACTACATCTCGTGGCCACATGATCGGTGGGGACTGAAATGGAGGAAAGGAGGAGGTAGGACATTGGAGCAGAAGCATTGTCTGTGAAATGAGTTTGATTTCTACCCAGGGTGACGAAGAGATGAGGGAGCATGAGCAGCTGGAGAGGTGGATGGAGATGAGGAATACGAATGGCAGATGACTACTCCCAAGGGGCACCGTGGCAGTATACATGAAAATGAGGCAGGCTGCGCTCACGGAGTCACATGTGGCAGATGTCCCGCGCAGCATGCTTATTTGCCTGGGCTAGTGACCAGCCGAATAGTCAGCATCCGGCAGAGGGATAGACTTCTGGCTCTCCACCCTACTTGACCCTCCTACGCAGTCCAAAATGGGGAAGCCCTTTTTCCCAGCTATATGAAGAGGAAGACAAACACAAATACTATAGGGAAAAATCCCTCCGTAATCAGTTGGCCGCTGCCTATTGTGGTCATCGTCCCTCCTCTGACAGGTCTTGACCTCGGGGGTTTCCTCAGCGCTACACTATCACGGTACTACTGCCGCAGGGCTGCTGGGGGAAGGTGGGGGGGTAGTATCCGTCCCACTCCATCAGCAGTAACCTAAGTCTGGAGTCACTAAGTTGAGCAGACGCTTCCTTCACCCCCCCGCCTAGTGAGGAGGGCAGTCACCCACAGGGCAGCAAAGCAGCAGGACCTGGAGCATTCCCTGAACCACATGTTGTGGCCTACTTGGACAGCACTCTGTCCACCCCAGTTAGTAAGATCCGGCTTGGACTACTGGTGCATGCCAAACTGGATGAGTGTGGCGCAACATGGCCGAGTTTGCAGTGGAGAAGCTGTCCTGAGCCCGGCCAATAGTGTGGCATCAGAGCGGGTGTTCATTGCGGGCGCGGGGCCATCGTTACCCCAATGAGAACCCTGCTGTCCACGGAAATGTTGAACGCGAGCTGACCTTTGTCAACGATGAATCAGGCGTTGGACTCGGCAGGAAGTTTCCACACAACCAATGCCTTATTTGCGTCAGTCTGGGTTACAAACTACCTGCTCAGGCCACAAAAAAAATATTCTGATTCCGGCCACCCGCCTGATGCCACACATCTGCTGAAGTTTCTCCATCTGCCTACCACCGAACCTGTCTTTACCAGGGACCTTGTATTGGCCACCCACCCTCAACACTCTGTCCAATGGTGCCACTCTATGTCTTCATCGTCATCTGTGCTTGTTGCTGTTGCCGTGACTCCACACTGTGTCATTGTGGTCCCGGCACCATCCCCTCTGCGGCCCTGGTACAGTTTGCCACCACATCCGAATGTCATTGTTCCACTCTCTGACCTCATGTCTGTTGCTCCTGTCATCACCCTGTTCCACGTCTCTGTCATTGTGCCACTGCCTGACCTCATGCTTGCTGCCAGCCGTACCTCCGCTCTCAGTCATTGTGGTCCGCTCTGTTGGGCCTAAATACTATTTTGGACCACCCTGCAGAATGTCATAGTAAGAGTGCCACTCCCTGACCTAAAAGTCAGTTCGCTAGGGCTGCTGTGACTCCTGTCGAGTGCCCTCTCACACTGTTCATTGTGGCCACCTGTCTGACCTCATGGAGCTGCTTGCCTGGCTGCTGCCGTGCCCTCCACACGTGGCCTACTCCTGTTTTTGCCACCTTTCCAGAATTTGTCATTGTGCCACTGTCTGACCTCATGCTGCGCCGTGTCTTGCTGGCCGTGCCCTCCACAGTAACTGTGTCATTGTGCCACTCTGTCTGACCTTTATGCTGAGGTTCTGTTGCTCCTGCCGAGCCCTCCACACTGTGTCATTGTACCACTCTTTGGCCTACTTCCTTTTTGCCAGCTCACAGAAATTGTCAGTTGTGCCACACGCCTTACCTCCAGACTTGCTGCCGTGCTGTTGACCTTCTCACTGTTGATTGTGTCCACTCTCTGTGTCCCTAATACTGTTTTTTCTTACCACGCTCCATAATGTCATTGTGCCACTGTTGACGCTCATACTGCTGCTGGGCCCGTGACCCTCGCACACGGTATCTATTGTGGCCACTCCTGTGGCCGTAATACTGATTGGTTGTGCCGCCTCCCATAATGTCATTGTGGCCAACTGTCCTGACCTCATACTGGCTGCCGCTGTGACCTCCACTTGTGATTGATTGTTGGCCACTCTGTGCCCTAATACTGTTTTTTTTGTCCACCTCCATAATGTCATTGTGCCACTATGTCTGAACCTCAATACTTGTCTGGCCCGGCCAAGCGGTGACCTCCACACTGTGTATCATTGAGCCACTCTGTAGGCCTAATGACTGTTTTGGCCGCATCCATAATGTCATTGTGCCACTGTCCTGACCTCATAGTACTGCTGCTTTGTGATGTGATTGGTTTCGGCCTTGACCACCATCACGCTGTGTGATTGTGCATCTATCTGTGGCCTAATACTGTCTTAGCCGGGCCTCCATAATGTCATTGTGGGCCACTGTCTGACCTCATACTGCTAGCCCGCCGTGACCTCCACACTGTGTGAGAGTGCCACTCTGTGTCCTAATATCTGTCTTAGCCAGCCTCCATAATGTCATTTGTGCCACTGTCTGACCTCATACTAGCTGCATGTTGCCGTGACCTTCCACACGGTAACATTGTGCCACTCAGTGGGCCTAATACTGTTTTTGCCGCCGTCCATAATGTCATTTGTGGTCCACTGTGCCTGATGACCTCATACTGTACTGCTGCCGCACCAACGGCCGTGACCTCTCACACTGTGTGATTTGAGCCACTCTGTGCTTAATGACTGTTTTTTTTTCCTTTTTGTCTTTTTTTTTTCCTTCTCGCCTCATAATGTCATTGTTGCTCACGCGGGCCTGACCATCGATACTGCTGCCTGCCGTTGACCCTTCCCCATACTTGTGTGATTGTGCCACTCTGTGGCCTAATACTGTTTTGCCACCTCGCAGAATCGCCATTGTGCCGAGCTGTCTGTACTCATACTCGCTGCCCGCCGTGACCTTCCACACTGTGTGATTGTGCCACTCTGTGTCCTCGTAATAGCTGTTTTTTTTTTTTTCCGCCTCATAATGTCAATTGTGCCACTGCTGACCTCGATACTGCTGCCAGGCCGTGACCCTCCAGCACTGTATCATTGTGCCCACTCTGTGGCCTAATACTGTTTTCGTGCCACCGCCTCCATAATGTCATTGTGAGGTCCACTGCGCCTGAGACCTCATACTGCTGCTGAGCCGTTACCTCCACACTGTGTGATTGTGTCCACTCTGTGGCCTAATACTTGTTTTGGAGTTGGCCACCGTCCAGAAAGCCATTGTGCCACAGTCTGACGCTCATACTGCTGCCCGGCCGTGACCTCCACACTGTGTGATATGTGCCACTCTGTGCCTAATACTGTTTTGGTATAGGCCGCCTCCATGAATGTCATTGTTGCCACTGCCTGTACCTCATGCAGCTGCATACATGCCGTTGAGCCCCCCTCCAGCACACTGTGTTGATTGAGCCACTACTGTGGCCTAATACTATTTTGAGCCGCCTTCCAGAATGTCAATGTGCCACAGCCTGACTCATGCTGTCAGGTCTGCCATCGACACCTCCACACGACAGTCCACTAATGTTGCCTTTACCTGAGCTCTCAGCTTGTTTTTTTCTCCAGCTTTATCGCTAGCATGACTTTATCAGCGCTACATTCCCTCATGATGAGTTTTTTGTCATTTTTTTGCCCCTTAAGTGCCCAGGGAATTTTATAGTGAGCGATTCTAAGAGCGGCGGTCGTGCGGCAGTCATGTGCGTGTCATACTAAAACACAACATTTGTATGAAGACCAAACCAAGCTCCCTCTGCATATTTAAGCATGGCACAGGACTTCTACAGCACCCTGCAGGCTCTGGTCAGCCTGGAAATAGCTGTTTTTTAACTGATTTCGTGGCCGAAGTAATTTCGGACGCGGAAACGAAATTTTGTCGGAAAATTCGGCTGACAGTATACCGATACCGAATTTTTGAGAAATTCGGGGGCGGCCAATCTCTAATCACTAAGCACCTGAACGTTTTCCAACATACACATAGTGTACAAAATGTTAAAAACAATTAAGACAGGTCACATGGTACAGGGGTAGCAGCGAGCACCTGATTATTAACATCCTCCCTAAGGTGAGGTCACGGGAACTCAATGTGAAGTACGGATGATATGTACAATGAACTGAACAACATTTTAACCTGGTTATAGCCAAATAAATATATGCAAGTACTATCATCTGTTTTACATTGAGCTTCCCATTTTCTCATTTGTATATACGGTATGTGTATGTTGGAAAGCATTCAAGAGCTGTGATCAAGGATCCATTTGGATTGGAAACGCATTAGTGGGTGATGAACACCATGTGGTCTTATTGTCCTGTAACTTTACATTGTTGGAATAAAACTTTGTGGAATACGTTATCCGCTGGAACATCCACATTTATTTGAATATACGGTTCTTGCATTTTTCTGGCATGTTCAATCAAAATAAAGTGATGGCTTGTAGTTGAAAAGGATGTAACCAGAAAATGCCAATATCTTTAAAGTTAAAGGAGTTACAAAATTTAACTACAGTCCTGCTCTTACTTTTACATTTTTGGGCGAATCGTCATCTCTGCAAGGCCATGCAAGGAGAAATATCTATGTAATATCATGTTTGTGGCAGTAACACAACGGGGCTCCAATCTTTTCCTTTTATACACAATCTGATGTGGACTCTTTCGTCAAATCAATCCAGAAATTATATATGGTCACCAATTATACATTAGTTATATATGGTCACCTTTACAATAA
This sequence comes from Phyllomedusa bahiana, assembly GCA_025379985.1. Classification (NCBI taxonomy): domain Eukaryota; kingdom Metazoa; phylum Chordata; class Amphibia; order Anura; family Hylidae; genus Phyllomedusa; species Phyllomedusa bahiana. The sequence continues at coordinate 61,563 of JAODAL010010038.1, forward strand.
AGTTATTTGGAATATTATGTGCTTGCATAACTTTTACATTCCCATCCTTTGCAGATCTTGTTTAGCTATTTCGAAATATATCTATTAAAAGACATACTGTTAGGATATGTTTAAATGATTTATGCATGGCTGTGCAGTGACAGTTGGAAGACATTTTTCCTGAAGTCTCTTGCCACGTTTCTCCATTGGACACATTCCTAAAGCCTTTGCTGGTGACAAAAGTAACAATGGCTATGAAACCGCCTATAATCCTATCATTAAATTGTTCACTCTATTATACAGTCTGATGTTGAAGGAGATATCTGATTTTACTTTTAGAATAATTTGATTTGGGTTTTCCAACTAACTTGTTTTCACATTCAAGTCTACAGCCTGATACCTTGAAAGACCATTGAGCAGCTGTGTTTAGTTGTGTGTATTGCAACTTTTCAATCCTATGATCAAAACTCCTAACACAGCGGTAGATTTGTGGTCATAATTTTGTTTATCTAAGCAAGATGTACAGGAACAATTACAAACATCAACACTAGAAACAAAGGGAGACATATGTGGAACTAGGTGCATCGAAGTACATGTTCACATCTATTTTTCAGTGTCAAATGCACCTGAATGTATGAAAATGAGTTTTATGCGTAGCGGCTCATAAATCGTGTCTAAAGTTCATTGCACTTCGCCTGTGTGTTTGGTGCATTATGGAACTTAGGCGCATAAGTAATGCACCAAACGTGTAAAGGATATAGAAAGGCTGGAAATAAAAGTCACTAGAATAGCATTTCAGTCAATAGAAACTATGGTACTGATCTTGCTTGGTGGACCAAAGATCCCAGCCAGACCTGTGGTGTGCTGGCTCTTGCTGTATGTAGAATAAAGGGTGAGAGCAGCAAAAATAAATAAAAAAAATAAAAAATAACAAATTGAAAAATCTGAACAACATCATCAGTGGGTTATTTAATGTAAAATTAGTTTTATATTCTATTAATTTTAAATACATTTTATAGAAGATTTTTTTATATTTTTGGGATATTATATATTTTTATATTAATTTTATATGATAGCCAATTTTTTATTAAAAATAAATGAAATAATTACATTTCTAAATAGTTTTGATATTATCATAAATTACTTTTTCTATTATTTTGGGCACTGGAGTAGTTGAGACAGTATTGAACGTTTTCTTTGCCGCCTAACAGAGCAAATTTAAGCTCCACTTCGCTGCCACAGGCTCAGCAGATCACATCGAAATAGGACTGGCCTTTCGAGCGGGTAAGTGCGCCCCCTAGTTTTGCCAAAAACTCAACATTAATATGTGTCTAATTTTACCAGTGTGGTACGACACACCCCCAGGAACATCCCCAGAACGCCCCCCTCATGTTAGGTGCATTAAAAAGTGTTGAGTCTTTAGAACAATGCATCTAACACATTCATTTGTCGCATTAGACATCGTAGCCTGATTACTTTGATGCATTTTATGCTAGAGAAGGGTGAAAAACCTGGTCAAACGTGTTTCCCATAGTGGTATAATTATTCAAATTGTACAAATTACTGCAGAGTGTAAATGCAAGTTAAAACAATGACTCATTGACTTCTATAGGAAGGTTTCCTAGACATGCTTTTTGACGTGTTTTGAGGTTATAGTACAGGGTTGGGGAGGAAGTGAGCTGTGATCATAATCTGTTGTGAATGGCAGATCCTATGGGCGACATGTATGAATGATGGTGCTTAGATGGCATTTTTTATGCGCTTATTAATAGTGTAGAATGCGTCTGATTTATAAACCCAGTCTACAGTGGGTCATAAATCAGGCGCATTCTAGCACTAGTACGACATTTCTGGCTCAGGTAAACCACTTTGAAAGTGGTATACCTGTTTCAGCGGTAACGTGCCTAGAATTGGCATACTGAAGCTATAAATTTGTAGCTTAGCTACAGTTCTAGTGCGCCCTGCCTTCTGCACGCCCCTCAAAATCAGGTGCATTAAAAAGTGCTGTGGGCGCTCTGTAATGCTTCTGATATTGGTGTGTGTCAGGTTTAAAACTATAGCGAATGTTCATACATGTCGCCCTATGTCTTCTTTTCATGTGGTCTTCTGATCCTGTGCCTTCAGTTTTATAATAGATGTTTTACATTTTGTTGCAGTCCTGCATTTGATGATGAGACGTGTTGAGAAGTGATCTCTACAGAGCCTCAGTGACCAGTTTAAAAACTGCATTAACTCAGCATCTTTTTTAGTGGAGTGTAATCTCTAAATGCCAAATAACCACAGGTGAAGCTCAGGGGCACTGGATTATGAATCTTTACAGATATAGAGAGCCTAAATAGGAACTGTTCATTTAGACATAACAGTATTGACAATATGTTTTAAGAGCCTTCTTAACCAGCTCCTGACTGGACTGCATACCCCCCCCCCCCCCCCATCCTGACCAGACACATTCTACTTTTCTGTAGTTGAACGCTATAATTTTTTTTTCACTTGGTTATTCTGCTACTTTTTTTTTTCCTTTCTTTCCGTCATATGTTAGGCTTTATTTTTATGAAATTTTTGCATGACTTTTTTCTAAGATAACGGGAAATAGTAAAAAGAAAAAAAAGGTGTCAGGGCTAAAAGTATTTATTTTAATAAAATTTAATTTTGTTTCTTTTTTAATTATTTCATTTTACATACTGTGCCTCATGTTAGGTCAGAAAAAAGGAGACATTTTTACATCACTTTTTATTTTTATTTTTAATTTCCCCTTGCAATTGTGGCTGATATATTAGTCCCAGTTAGGGTATGTTCACACAGCATTTTGGATACGTTTTTAGATGCATGTTTGGATCCGTGTTTCGGACCTTAAATGGACCCAAACACGCAACTAACAATATGCAGTGTGATTTACATTGCTTTTAGACGGCGTTCAGACGAGTGATTAGCATGCGCGTTTACATGCGTCTTTGTGATGCGTCTTTTGGATCCATTCATAGATTTCACATGTCAATTCTTGATCTGTTTGACGCAGAAGATGCCCTATTTAAAACTATAGAGTGCGTTTCTGCTGCAGAAATAACGCATCCAAACACGCAATTATGTATTGGATGCGTTTTGGATGCATTTTACACATCGCTTTTGAATACGTTTTTTCGGATCCGAAAAACGTATTCAAAATGCTGTGTGAACATACCCTTACATAGGAAATCGAGGGGGATTATATTCCCTGCACTGACTTCAGAGCTGATTTGGGTCTGGGTCTATTAAGATTCAGCAGCTCCTGCAGCTACTGAGCCCCAGTAGCCATGAGACTTCTGGCGCCAGAAGCAAGAATACTCTTTGATTGAGAAGGCAGGGACGGTTCTAAACCTTTTTAGTGGAGAGCCAGCTATCACTAAAACTTTCCCCTTACACAGCTGTAAAATAAGTGTACAGCTGTAAACTTTGCACGGACGTTCCAGAATGTCCATGCAGAGTGAAACTGCCAACTCCCAGACGTTTAAAGTCAATGGGCGGTCAACCAGTAGTTAATATAAAAAGTTACATAGAAAATTTTAAGTAAATGACCAAAAATTCTTGTGAAATATCGATGCAATTTCCTTTTAAGAAAACAGACTAAATATTTTTTACATCAAAGAATGTAAAAAAAGCAAACCATTTATATTCAATACAAATCTACTAATTATGTTGTCTACATTTCCCTTTAATTGTGACAATTCTGGAGATAATTAGAGTTTTTGAACAAACAGTGTTTGGCTTACCATGTTTTTAGAATAGATTGTTGCTTATTAAAAAATTACACTTCTATGACATTTTCACTTGTTTACATATTCACAACTTTTTAAATATGCAGTCACATCTCACATGAACACCCACACATTTGTTCTTTATAGTACAATTATTTATCATATCTTTCCTTATCTGTTCCTTCATCTGATTTACTTGGTATTGTAATGAGACATTTATATTATCACTTGACTTGGTCATCTTGGACAGGTTTTCCATTGGCACATTTATCTTTAGGCAGTGATATCTGTGTCACTTACTTCATCCCTCCTATTATCTTGTATTGAGTAGCAGGGCTGAGACGTAGGATTTCAGGTAAATCATATTTACATATTAAATCATGATGGTTCACAAAAGAAACAATAAAAGTAATTGCGTTCTCTCAAGTTAATATACAGCAATCTTGAAGATAAACACATTATTTTACTTTTTTTTGAAGAACGGCATCTCTGGAGTTGTTTCAGGAGTTGTAAAACACGCAATGGCGATCAGACGTCTGAACGCCAGTGCGTGTTTACATTGAAACTGATGTAAATCACACTGCACATTGTCAGATGCGTGTTTGGGTCTGTTTTGGGTCCGAAAAATGGATTTAAACACGCGTCTAAGAAACGCCGTGTGAACATACTCTTACTTGAAGACATAGGGCGACATGTCAGAAAAGTAGGTGCATTAAATCAGTGTAAAGTGCGCAAGAAAGTCAGATCATTTCCAAAAACTGGCGTCAGCTATTCAGGCTGTCCCCTACTTACATCGTTCCGACTTACATACGTCCCCTAGTTACAAACGGAGACTTATGGGGGGGTGGCTGACATTCAACACTGAGTCAAGCACCATGATAACCAAGTGCCAGCATGCCACAGCTCCACATGAGATATAGAACGTTAGGTGCAATCTTCTAAAAAAGGGCACAGACAGCAAAACAAATGTAAAAACTGTTCCCTGTACTATCCAAATTTTTTTTTTGCCGGAATTACATTTAATGAATATACCTGTTCTGACTTACATACATATTCAACTTAAGAACAAACCTACAGCCCCTATCCCGTTTGTAACCCGGGGACTACCTGTACCTTGCATAGAAAACTTAATGTGCCTAAAAAGGTGAATCATGTCAAAAAAGGCGCATTGTGCCTCAAAAGGCGAATCACGTCAAAAAAAGGCGCATAGGGCAACTCGCGGCACATAGCATGTTATTATTATTATTTATTTTAGAGCACCCTCAGTTCCAGAGCGTTATACATCGGGTTGCATACATAACATAGTTCAAATAACTACAAGGGAGACAAATCAATAAATAACTACTGGTACAGAAGGAGAAAGGTCACTGCCCATGAGGGCTTGCAGTCTACAAGGAATATGGGAAGAGACAGAAGGTGAGAGGCAGACATGTTTTTGGGGTGGTGTAGCAGCAACGGGGTTAATGATGGTTATAGGCAATTCTGAAGAGATGGGTTTTCAGGTTGCTTTTGAGGCAAGTGAGAGAGAGGGAGAGTCTGAGGTGTTGGGGCAGTGAGTTCCAGAGTGTGAGGGAAGCACGAGAGAAGTCTTGGAGACGGTTATGTAAGGAGCTGATAAGAGAAGAGCAGAGAAGAAAGCCATGTTCGGAGCGGAGATTGCATGAGGGGAGATATCTAGAGATTAAGGCAGAGATATATGGAGGGGAGAGGTTAAGGAGAGCTTTGTAGGTCAAGGTTGCTATATCATTGGTGGTATATGTAATGCGCCTATCGAGGCACATTGCCCGACGGAGGGGCATAACATATGTAATGCGCCTCAATAGGCATATTGCACAACGGGAGCGCACCATATTTAGGGGCATTACAAAGTGTGGTGCCTGGCGTATAATGTGCCTAGTTTTGGTGTACAACAGTTCATTTACAACAAGAATATGGCGCCAAAAGTGGTTTTGGCGCAAAATAGACAAAAAAACTGGTGTTGGCATGTTGGGACATGTCGCCCACAGTGTTTGGTCAGCCTTAGCCACATCATTCACAAATTAAGCATAAATCCAGTTAATATGTGTGATGGCTTTACTGATGTCACACAGTTATATTTTTGTCAGCTTTTAGTATTACTTACTAATCTGTTGCAATAATTGAAATTATTTTTATTATCAAACATAAATGCATAAAAAGTTTATAAATATTATGCAGCTATCATCGTACACTTCCAAAAATCATTAACAAACTGGAAAAATAAATCATGTAGTCCTGAAGGATTTAATATCTGGATCATAGATAGAAAGATTAGCATTTTTAATAAGCTAGAGTCATATTAATCTGTTTGATACAGTTTTCTACAGACACCAGAGAAGCTGCGATCAGATAAAACAGTCGCAGTAAACAAGGTATCTAGGCTATTGCCCTAAATAAAGTAATGTTCTCCCTTCATCTTCAACACTGTCTTTATCTTAGTCCAAACCCTAAATGATTGAGAAAATGAAATGAGTTAATTTTGTCTAGTGCATTTCATGTAAATTATCCTTATGCACTAGAGTAATTGTTTCCAATCTGCATTAAACCAATTAAACATTGCAAATGCCATGCCTGATGCTGGTACTTTATGGTACAGGAAGGACTTCAAGTCTACAAGTTTCCAATTAAGATAGACATTATGAAAAATCATCAGCACTTAAATAATCCTCTCTGACACAGCAACTTTTTCTTATATTCAGATTTTTAATACAAATGTTCGTAACATTAGATATAACAAGTGACATCTCCTCTATGTGTAAAAGTTTATTCGTAGGGCTACTATGGTTTCTATGGGGCACATTTATTATGGTAACTGCTCCACTTGCACTGGCGTACATGCTTTACACCACATTTATTATGTGTTTTAGACAGTGTTTAGACATTTCTGTGCCTCCTCCGACAAAAGGAATGCAGTATCGGTAAAAATGGCTGTGGCTTCACAGAAGGGATGTGGCTTAGCATGCAATGCTATGCACCACATATATTTGTCAAAATTCCGGCACAGTAAGTCGCATAAAGTAAGCCAACTAAATGGAGGTGTAAAGTTAGACTAGGCAGTTCTAACAATCGCCAGATTGATCAACACTATAATAAATCTGGTGCATCATAAGACTGTCTAGTCTAGATGTACACTAACTTTTAGAGAGTATTGATAAATCTGCTCCATTGTGTAATAAAAGTAGAATTTTTAGATACTTTTTCCATCAATTCCTCGTGGTTTCAAGATCCGTCCATAAGAACCTCTATTGTTTCCTTTTTGTAAAAAAAAACAAAACCGAAAAGTGGGGCGAGCAATATTATTCGGCCCCTTTACTTTCAGTGCAGCAAACTCACTCCAGAAGTTCAGTGAGTATCTCTAAATGATCCAATGTTGTACTAAATAACTGATGATGATAAATATAATCCACCTGTGTGTAATCAAGTCTCCGTATATATGCACCTGCTCTGTGATAGTCTCAGGGTTCTGTTTAAAGCGCAGAGAACATCATGAAGACCAAGGAACACACCAGGCAGGTCCGTGATACTATTGTAGAGAAGTTTAAAGCTGGATTAGGATACAAAAAGATTTCCCAAACTTTAAACATCCCAAGGAGCACTGTGCAAGCGATCATATTGAAATGGAAGGAGTATAAGACCACTGCAAATCTACCAAGACCCGGCCGTCCCTCTAAACTTTCATCTCAAACAAGGAGAAGACTGATCAGAGATGCAGCCAAGAGGCTCATGATCACTCTGGATGAACTGCAGAGATCTACAGCTGAGGTGGGAGAGTTTGTCCATAGGACAACAATCAGTCGTACACTGCACAAATCTGGCCTTTATGGAAGAGTGGCAAAAAAGGAAGCCATTTCTCAAAGATATCCATAAAAAGTCTGGTTTAAAGTTTGCCAAAATTAAAATTGTATTGTTGTATTTTTGAAGCCTGAAATGTGGCAAAAGGTTGAAAAGTTCATGGGGGCTGAATGCTTTCGCAAGGCACTGTAGATTATCTCCTGAAAGTACATTGTGAAGGTTCCTTTTGGATGCCTGCAAGCAAAGATTTTGATAACCATAAGAAACTGATGCAGAAAGTATATTGAAAAGTTGTATACATTTGCATTATAGAAAGAATAACCTATATTTACTGAAGCTGTCATAAAATTTTACGTTTTATTAAGGTGACAACTTTTATTAGTGTAGAATTGTTAAAGTGATTGTTAGACTGATAAGCATAACATAGGGAAAGAATTAGTGTACATACAACAATGTAAGCAATGAATGATGGATGTAGTGTGACACGGTATATTATGCATATGCAGACATTGGCTATAAATTCTAATTATGCAGTACAATTATTTAGCCAAGAACTGAGGAGTAGCTCTTATGTGATTGCCTTGTCATATTTTCTGTTGAAACAGATAATTGGTTTAAACATAACCCATTGCCTTCTGCTAGCTCAGCATTTAGGTGTAGTCTTCTTATCTGAATATAGTCCATAGGAGTAGGAATAAGGGTGAATTTACACTGTTTGCAGTGTATGTTGGGAGTATAGATCAAGAGGATTTCTCAACCTCTATTTTCATAAGAAGCCTCTGATGTATGCCACAGTATAAATCTATAGTGATATCTATTGCCCATAGCTCCTTGTAAGGAATACTGTAGTCGAATATAATATATATATATTATATATATATATATATATATATATATGTATATATATATATATATATATATATATATATATATATATATATATATATATATACAGTCATATGAAAAAGTTTGGGCACCCCTATTAATCTAAATCATTTTTAGTTCTAAATATTTGGGTGTTTGCAACAGTCATTTCAATTTGATATATCTAATAACTAATATTGCACATTTTGTGTTAGTACAATAAACCTCATTTCAATCCAGAAATATTACTGTGTCCATCAGTTATTAGATATATCAAATTGAAATGGCTGTTGCAAACCACCCAAATATTTAGAGCTAAAATGATTAAGATTAATAGGGGTGCCCAAACTTTTTCATATGACTGAATATTCATATATATATATATATATATATATATATATGTAAACTTTTGATTTCAACTATATAATATATATATATATATATATATATATATATATATATATATATATATATATATATATATATATATATATATATATTATATATATATATATATATATATATATATATATATATATAGTTGAGATCAGAAGTTTACATACACTATATAAAAAGACACATATGAATGTTTGTTTTTCTCACTATCTGACATGAAATCAGAATAAACCTTACCCGTTTAACGTCAATTAGGAACCAAAATTATTTATATTTGCCAGATGACAGAATAATGAGAGAGATAATTTTTAAGACATTTTTATTACTTTCTGCAAAGTCACAAGTTTGCATACACTAGGATTACTATGCCTTTAAACAATTTGGAACATCCCATATGATCTTGTCATGTTTTTGGAAGCCTCTAATAGGTTTAGTGGCGACATCTGAGTTAATTAGAGACACACCTGTGGATGTATTTTTGAGCACTCCAGAAATACACTGCTTCTATGTGTAACATCATGGGAAAGTCTAAAGAAGTCATCCAGTTATATCAGGAAGAGAATTGTGGACTTGCAGATGTCTTGATCATCCTTGGATGAAATTTCCAGATACCTGAAGGTATCTTGTTCATCTGTGCAAACAATTATACTCAAGTAAAAACAAGATGAGAATGTCCTGTTATCATACCAGAAGGAGATGGGTTCTGTGTCTCAGAGATGAATCTGCTTTGGACTGACATGTGCATATCAACCCAAGAACAAAAGCAAAAGACCTTGTGAAGATTCTGGTGGAAGCTGGTAAGATCGTGTCATTATACACAGTGAAACAAGTACTGTATCAGCATAGGCTAAAAGGCTACTCTGTCAGGAAGAGGCCATTACTTAAAAAGAAACATATAAAAGCCAGATTAATTTTTATAAATCAACACAGGGAAAAAGACCTACATTTTTGAAGACATGTCCTGTGGTCTAACAAACTGAAATGTAACTGTTTGGCCATAATAACCATTGTTACGTTTAGAGGAAAAAGGGAGAAGCTTGGAGGACTAAGAACACCATCCCAATTGTGAAACACAGGGGTGGCAGTATCATGTTGTGGGGTTGTTTTGATGCAGGAGTGACTGGAGCACTTCACAAATAGATGGCATCATGAGGAAAAAAGTTTATATGGAAATACTGAAGCAACATCTGAAGACATCAGCCAAGAAGTTAAAGCTTGGGCAGAAATGGGTCTTCCAAATGGACAATGACCTGAAACATACTGCCAAACTAATTAAAAGTGGCTTAAAGATAACAAAGTCAATGGTTTGGAGTAGCCATCACAAAGCCCTGATCTCAATCCTATTGAAAATTAATGGGCAAAGCTGAAAAGGCAGGTGCGAGTAAGACGACCTACAAACATGGCTCAGTTACACCGGTTCTGTCAGGAGGAATGGGCCAAAATTCCTACCAACTATTGTGAGAAGCTTGTGGAAAGATATCCAAAATGTTTGACCCAAGTCATACAGTTTAAGGACAATGCTACTAAAAACTAATGAAATGTATGTAAAGTTTTGACTTTGCAGAAAGTAATAAAAATTGCCTTAAAAATTAGCTGTCATTATTCTGGTATTTGGCAAATATAAATAATTTTGGTAATCCTAATTGACCTAAAACGGGTAGGGTCTAAGTGTATGTAAACTTCTGCTGTCAACTATATATATATATATATATACACTCACCGGCCACTTTATTAGGTACACCATGCTAATAACGGGTTGGACCCCCTGGATTGAGATTTTGGTGACTGTGGAGGCCATTTGAGTACAGTGAACTCATTGTCATGTTCAAGAACCAGTCTGAGATGATTCCAGCTTTATGACATGGCACATTATCCGCTGAAAGTAGCCATCAGATGTTGGGTACATTGTGGAAATAAAGGGATGGACATGTCAGCAACAATACTCAAGGGAAAGGCTGTGGCGTTTCAACGATGCTCCTTTGTTACCCAGGGTCCAAAAGAGTGCCAAGAAAATATCCCCCACACCATGACACCACCACTACCAGCCTGAACCGTTGATACAAGCAGGATGGATCCCCTGCTTTCATGTTTTTGACGCCAAATTCTGACCCTACCAACCGAATGTCGCAGCAGAAATCGAGACTCATAAGACCAGGCAACGTTTTTTTCCCAAACTTCTACTGTCCAATTTCGATGAGCTTGGGCAAATTGGAGCCCCATTTTCCTGTTCTTAACTGAAAGGAGTGGGACCCGGTTTTGGGCTTCTGCTGCTGTAGCCCATCTGCTCAAAGTTCGCCAATCTGTGCGTTCAGAGATGCTCTTCTGCCTAAACCCTTGGTTGTAACGGTGGCTACTTGACTCACTGTTGCCTTTCTATCCGCTCGAACCAGTCTTCCCCTTCTCCTTTGACCTCTGGCATCAACAAGGCATTTCCGACCACAGGACTGCCCCTCCCCTGGATGTTTTTTTTTTTTTCGGACCATTCTCTGTAAAACCCTAGAGATGGTTTGGCGTGAAAATCCCAGGAGATCAGCAGTTTCTGAAATACTCAGACCAGCCCTTCTGGCACCAACAACCATGCCAACGTTCAAAGGGACTCAAATCACCTTTTTTCCCCATACTGATGCCGGTTTTGAACTGCAGGAGATTGTCTTGACCATGTCTACATGCCTAAATGCACTGATTGCCGCCATGTGATTGGCTGATTAGAAATTAAGTGTTAACGAGCAGTTGGACAGGTGTACCTAATAAAGTGGCCGGTGAGTGTATATATAACTGTTGATACACAACGAGGCTACATTTTTTAAACTTAGAAGGTGTTTTTCTGTTTTAAACAAGGCTTCCGATGCCTTTTATTTGCAATGTGCCAGACCACACGTAGTCTCTGGAAATCTATTGCATGCTCCCACAAGACTAATGTGGGTTGAGGCTTACAAAAATACAAAATAAAGTAAAATACATAAAAACTTGATATAAACAACAAGTTTTCTAAATATATGTTCCTTTTATCCAGAGTTTGTTCCCAGTAATCCTAGTAATTCTCTAAGCGTTATACTAGCTTCATAAGCTAAATACATACTATTTTAAAAAAATGAGAAATTTAGTAAAAGTCCTACGTACTGCACTGCACTGGCCTAACATGAACATTTTCTTTTTTCTGTGTTGTTCCACATTTAGTTGTGTACCATGTATCTTAAACTCTTTGCTACAGTATCCAGCAGGCTCTCTGATAGAGAACAAAGACACAACCCTAATCACTAAGAATTTAAACCAGAAATGAAAAAGAAGTGACTTATAGGTAAATATTAATCTTTTCTGCTAACTACTAACACAAGCACACAATGTGCTCTACTTTGTCACTATAATCATTGCCTCCTTATTCCTCAAACTCCTTGAATTCCCTCAGACACCTACACTGGTCAATGGTTTCATTATCTCCCTTCTGTTCTACCCTCACATCTGACCTACACTCTTCACCTCTTCCACAGCATTAAGGCTGCGTTTACATGGCAAAGACCAAATACCGGTCAGAAAATCCGACTTGGTCTTTTTTTGGCACGCAGGGGGACGGCTTTTCTCCGCAGTTTGCGGATTCAAGCCCTCCCCCTTTGCACCCACATGTTCATGTTCTGCCTGAAACTTGGGTGAAAGAATGAATATGTTTTAAGTTTCTCGCACTGTCAGTGGTGTAAAAAAACGTCCAGCGGAAAATCCGTGCATTGGGTACTGCTGCACAGATTTTTCATTGAAGTCTATGAGGGAGCGTTACTTATCGGTTTTCAAATGGTTTGTAAAACTGCAAACTGTCTGAAAAACCGACAAATAGCCTGTGCCATGGGGACAAGCCCTAAGACCTTCATTTCAAAACCCACACAACCACCTTATGCTCTATCCAACTCACACAAACTTAAACTCTACCTTCTTCTCCTGGCTTCTGGGGACATACCTCCTAATCCTGGGCCCCCTCAGCACATCCCCACTGTTGTTTCACCTGTCTCTTACAGACCAACCAGCACAAACTTCTCTAACCTCACAAACATCAAAACCATTCCCCTCCCCTCACCATCCCTATCCCTCTGGCTGGTGCTCTCTGGAATGCATGTTCTGTGTGCAACAAACTTCCCTTTTTCCACCACCTTTTCATCTCATGCAATCTATCCTTCCTTGGTCCTCTACAAACCCCTTCTAACACAACCTCCTCTGCTGCACCCTCTTACGGTGGGCTTCAATATACCCCCTCCCGCCGCCCTGGCAGCAAGCATGGTGGAGGTGACAGCCTTCTTTTGTCAGATACCTGTTCCTTCGTCCCCATTCCACCTTTTTGCTTCACTCTCACTTCCCTTCTTTGAGATGCACTCTGTCTCCATCAATGCCTCCACCAGCCTTCAAGTGTCAACAATCGTTTACTGACCACCAGGCTCTGCCGCTGCCTTCCCCGACCACTTCGCTTTCTGGCTTCTCCACTTTCTTTCCACTGACATCCCCACTATTATTATGGGAGACTTCAACATGTCCATTGACTCAACCCACTCTGCTGCCAACAAACTCCTTTCACTCTCTTCTTTTGGACTCTCACAGTGGACCTCCAAAGCCACTCACAAAGACGGACACACACTGGATCTCGTCTTCACTCGTCTCTGCCCCTTATCTAACATTTCAAACTCTCCTCTCTCCATTTCTGACCACAATCTGCTTACATTTTCCACCACCTCCACTCCACCTGTACCTCCTGTTTCAAATCTAGTGCTTCCCTGCAGGACTCTACAAAACCTTAACACTCTCTGACTCTCTTGCACCTCTTTCTGCCATATCTTCATTTTATGACCCAGATGCAGCCTCCACTTTCCACAACAGCACAATTACCTCCACTTTTGATTCAGTCGCTCCTCTCACGCATTACAGACCCCACAAAATCAACAGAAAACCTTGCCACACAGACTCAACTAAACAGCTAAGGTGAGCTTCTAGAATTGCTGAATGCTACTGGTAGAAAACCCACCAACGACCTGGCTGCATACAAACAATCACTCCACACATTTATTCCATGTCTACAAAGCATTGGTTTTTGATCAGATTTTTAAGTGGATTCAGTATTTAAAATCTGCAAAAATTAGACTGTAAACCAGTGCCTATAAACCTCAAGAAAAAATCCAAGTTGTAGTCCAAACCTCCAGTTTATTGAATATGCTCTATAATCCGCTGTATTATAGAGTTCAATATTAAAGGGCCGGCCGAAATCTGAAAACCAACCACAAAATCTACGGCAAAGAATTCGGTACAGTTGCCATGTAGACATAGCTTCAAATCTGCACTCACCTCTGCCAAACAGAATTTCTTTACCACTAAGATATCCTCACTGTTTCACAACCCTAGATAACTATTCAACACCTATCCTCTGTCCCCCAGCACTCCCTTTTTCATCTCTCCTCTCAGCAGATGATTTTGCCACTCACTTCCTGAACAAGATAAACCTCATCAGAAAAGCTTCACCCCACTGTCCTCACTGCCCACCTCTATACATACACAGTCCCCACCGCAGGCATCCATACCTGCACAGTCCCCACCACCTGTCTCTATACCTGCACAATTCTCTTCTCCCTTAACCTGATTCTCCACTGTTACTTTCCTCTCCGCTTTCAAAATCCAGCCTCACTACCTGTAATCTTGACCCACTGCCATCCCACCTCATTACTGTTATCATCCCAGCCCCCATCCATCTTTTCAACCTATCGTTCACCTCTGGCATCTTCCCTTCCTCCTTTTAGCATGCTACCATCACACCCATCCTAAAGAAACCATCTCTCGACCCCTCCTCTCTGTCCAACTATCGTTCTACCTCACTGCTTCCATTTGCTTCTAACCTCCTTGAACTGCACATCTATCTTCAACTGTCCTCTCATCATGAAGTGGAATTTAAATGATAACTGTTATATGAATTGATAATCAAGGCATCCATTTTACTTCATTGTCAGCCATGTTGTTGCTAACTAGAATCTGTTAGACTGTTCTGATGATTTGTTAATGCTGACTCCTAAATGAACCAAAAACATGTTAGTTTGAACATCACACCATTTGTTTTAGCAGGCATACTATTTGCTTAACCATAGATAAAAAAAGTCAGAGTGACCCAAAATTTCCAATGTGCAAGCATTGTATCTAGGGGAAATGTCATCTCAAATTAATCATTACAACGCATCATGAGGAGTCAGCATATTATAATATATTTTAATGAACCTAATTAATAGTAACGCAAGTCACACCTTATGGGTACCGATTGGTGGCCCATAATGCTGCTGTATCATTGACTGGATTTTTGATGTAGCCGCCTGTATTATTGGACACGCCTAAAGCCTTTAAAAGACACTGTAATTCAATAAAATTTATTCTGATCAAACCTTGATTTGAATCACAACGCATTGTCATTATCTGATCGTGGAAGACTGAGGAGGCCTTATCATTTTGGTGTTCCTGCCCGGTTCAAGATACCTCCCCCAACTCTCTTCTTGACCCACTGCACTGAAGTAGATTCACTCTACTGAAACCACCCTAACCAAAGTCACCAATGACCTAGTAACTGCTAAAGCCTCATGCCACTATTCTGTCCTTCTCCTCTTAAACTCATCCTCTGCCTTTGACACTGCCGACCATTCTCTTCTGCTACAACTCTTCTCATCCCTCTGCATCACGGACTTGGCAACTCTCCTGGATCTCCTTATACCTCACTAATCTGACTTTCAGCATCTCTTACTCTTGTACCACCTCCCCCTCTTGGTCTCTCTCTGTTGGTGTCCCCCATGGGTCAGTTCTGGGCCCACTACTCTTCTCTAGCTACACTCTTGGCCTGGATCAGCTCATAGCATCACATAGCTTTAAATACCACCTGTATGCTGATGACTGTCTATCAATCATATCCTTCTTCTTTTCCTCCTGTCTCCTAAAACTAAATGTGGAGAAAACTGAATTTATCATCTTTCCACCACCCCAATCTATCCCTCACCTGATATCTCTATCACAGTCAGTGGCTCTACACTCTCACGGGTCCAGCAATTCTGCTGCCTTGGAATAAACTTTGACTCCTCTTTGTCTTTTGAACTACACATACAAGCCCTCACCTCTGCCTGATGCCTCCACCTGAAAAATATCTCTTGAATTCGCTCATTTCTTAACTTTGAAACTACAAAAATGCTAGTCCATTCCCTTGTTATCTCCCTCCTAGACTGCTGCAACATCTTTCTCTGTGGCCTCCTGTCTAGCACTCTTTCTTCCCTCCAAACCATCCTCAATTCTTCTGCCTGTCTTATCCACCTCTCTCCTGGCTACTCCTCTGATTCTCCCCTCTGCTAATCCCTACACTGGCTACTGATTTCCCAGCAAATCCAGTTCTAGTTACTAAACATGACCTACAAGGCTCTCCATAAACTCTCTTCTCCATACATTTCTGCCTTAAAGGGGTTTTGCCAAGAAGTGAAGTTACCTCTTATCTGCTCAGGAGAGAAGCTAAACAAAGCATGAACGGCTGCAAGGGGGAGAGACAGGGGGTTGAGGAGAGCCAGGAAACAGGGAACGTCTCTAATGTTTACTAAAATAATAACATTACAACCAGTGGATTCCCTATACAGCAGACAGCCTCATACACTGCCCTTTTCTCCCCAGCTCCTTGCAAGCTTTTTCATGTTCCCTGTCATCAGATAAGAAGTGCAAACACGCAAGCGCGGCCAGATCAGCTCCTGTCAGTGTCCTGATCGTGTCTAATGTAAACTTTCAGGAAACTAAGGGCATCTTAGTCAGGCTGTAGCTCTCAGAGGCTTCACGTTTTGTAATCACATATACAGTCATATGAAAAAGTTTGGGCACCCCTATTGATCTTAATCATTTTTAGTTCTAAATATTTGGGTGTTTGCAACAGCCATTTCAATTTGATATATCTAATAACTGATGGACACAGTAATATTTCCGTATTGAAATGAGGTTTATTGTACTAACACAAAATGTGCAATATGCATTAAACCAAATTTTGACTGGTGTAAAAATGTGGGTACCCTTATCATTTTATTGATTTGAATTCTCCTAACTACTTTTTACTGACTTTCTGAAGCACAACATTGGTTTTTTAACCTCACTGAGCTTTGAACTTCATAGCCAGGTGTATCCAATGATGAGAAAAGGTATTTAAGGTGGCCAATTGCAAGTTGTTCTCCTATTTTGATCTCCTGTGAAGAGTGGCATCATGGGCTCCTCAAAACAACTCTCAAATGATCTGAAAACAAAGATTGTTCAACATAGTTGTTCAGGGGAAGGATACAAAAAGTTGTCTCAGAGATTTAACCTGTCAATTTCCACTGTGAGGAACATAGTAAGGAAATGGAAGACCACAGGGACAGTTCTTGTTAAGCCCAGAAGTGGCAGGCCAAGAAAAATATCAGAAAGGCAGAGAAGAAGAATGGTGAGAACAGTCAAGGACAATCCACAGACCACCTCCAAAGAGCTGCAGCATCATCTTGCTGCAGATGGTGTCACTGTGCATCGGTCAACAATACAGCACACTTTGCACAAGGAGAAGCTGTATGGGAGAGTGATGCGAAAGAAGCCGTTTCTGAAAGCACGCCACAAACAGAGTCGCCTGAGGTATGCAAAAGCACATTTGGACAAGCCAGCTTCATTTTGGAAGAAGGTCCTGTGGACTGATGAAACAAAGATTGAGTTGTTTCGTCATACAAAAAGGCGTTATGCATGGCTTCCCAAAAACACAGCATTCCAAGAAAAACACTTGCTACCCACTGTAAAATTTGGTGGAGGTTCCATCATGCTTTGGGGCTGTGTGCCGGCACCAGGAATCTTGTTAAAGTTGAGGGTCACATGGATTCAACTCAGTATCAGCAGATTCTTCAGAATAATGTACAAGAATCAGTGACGAATTTGAAGTTACGCCGGGGATGGATATTTCAGCAAGGCAATGATCCCAAACACAGCTCCAAATCTACTCAGGCATTCATGCAGAGGAACAATTACAATGTTCTGGAATGGCCATCCCAGTCCCCAGACCTGAATATCATTGAACATCTGTGGGATACTTTGAAGCGGGCTGTCCATGCTCGGCGACCATCAAACTTAACTGAACATTTTTTTTTTGTAAAGAGGAATGGTCAAAAATACCTTCATCCAGGATCCAGGAACTGATTAAAAGCTACAGGAAGCGACTAGAGGCTGTTATTTTTGCAAAAGGAGGATCTACTAAATATTAAGGTCACTTTGCTGTTGGGGTGCCCATACTTTTGCACCGGTCAAATTTTGGTTTAATGCATATTGCACATTTTGTGTTAGTACAATAAACCTCATTTCAATCTGGAAATATTACTGTGTCCATCAGTTATTAGATATATCAAATTGAAATGGCTGTTGTGAACACCCAAATATTTAGAACTAAAAATGATTAAGATTAATAGGGGTGCCCAAACTTTTTCATATGACTGTATTTAGAAAAGGGATTAAATACCCATTTTGGAGGATCCCACGTCAACATTACATCGTGGCAAACCCCCTTTAATCTCTAGATACCTCTCCTCACGCAATCTCCGCTCCTCACAAGACCTTCTTCTATGCTCTCCCTGTGTCAGCTCCTCACACAATCATCTTCAAATCTTCTCTTGTGCTTTTCCCATACTTTGGAACTCGCTACCTAACACATCAAACTTTCCTCCACTTTTACTATCCACAAAAGCAACCTGAAAACCCACCTCTTCAGGATTGCCTATACCTTACAATAACCCTGCTGCAACCACAAACATGTCTGCCCTTCACCTTCTGTCTCTTTTCCTCTTCCTTGTAGATTGTAAGCCTTTGTGGATGAGGTCCTCTCTCCCTCTGTATCAGTTGTTACTAATTTATTGTCACCATTGTACTTGTTTGATATATCTTATGTATGTAACCCCCTTTGAATGTACATTTCCCTGGAACTAATGGCACTTTATAATAAATAATAGTAATAATAATAACCCCTGTATGGGGGAACCAATGAGAATATGGAACAGATTCAGGAACATAGCCACTTTCAAAGATGCAAGTGCTGGATTTGTAGAATAGAATAGAGTAAATAGGATGGTAAAAATACTATACCCTGAAATGCATAAAATTTGCATTTACATGGTATGGCAGTTTATAGCTAACAACTAATGACTGCAACACAGAACTATAGAATGCTTTACCCAACACTAAGGGTGACATGTATGAAAACTGGCACCAACTAGACAGTTCTAAATCGCTTTAGATGAATGTGGAATGCGACAGTATGTATGAACCTGTCGTACCACGGTTCATAAACGTGACTGAGCATTAATTTGGCGCATTATAAGTTGTACAAGTCATGCACTACAAATCTGTGTAGACAGACTTCCTAACTGATAGTTGGGACCATGATAAACAAACTTATTGTCAATAGGCAAAAAAAATACCAAATCTTTCCCAAATGACACCACTATAGAGATATAAACTAATGTATGTTAATTCTAAAGCTATATCAAATTAAATAATATAAAATCTATATCAAATTAAATAATATACAATTAATATAAAATTATTTAAGATAACATAAATCTAATGTTATTTAATGTAAAATAAAGATACAAGTCTATAATCTAAAATTATTAGAAAATATATAATTTTAAAATATCAAAGCAATACAGCATCTACGATAACTCCCATTCTCAATCGGGTAGTTTCAAAGTTATTGTAGTATTTTCAGTTATTGCAGACCTATTACAACAGGCTAGAAATAAAAACTGTTAGAATAGTATGTCAGTTAATAGATCGTAGTGATTTTAAAGTCCCAGAAGACCTCGGGTGCTGGCTACTGCCATATGTAAAATACAAGCTACAGGAAAATAAAATTTCAACAGTGTGATTAACATCCAATTAAAATTTGTTTCATTTAATTTAGTAAAAACAAAAAATTTAATTAATAAAATGTTTTTAACATTTGTATACAGCATGAAAAATGCAAAAGTTTTATTACACTCTAATAGTATAAAATATATATTTCATAAGACATTAATTAGAAATAACAAAATTGTATAATTAACATAATTAAGCTTTCTTTAGAAATTCAACTCAACGAACTGTATTTGTGTCTATGGAGAAGAACCGAAGCTCATAAACTTCAATCATGCATTACAATGTTTCTCTTTCTACTATGTCACAATGCTCTTCCTCCTACAGAACTGAGAGTCTCAATTTGCGGTAAGAATGTTTTAAGTTGTATCAATCATAGTTTAGAACAGTTACATTTGTATTCCAATAGCTTATTCTCCTCTTCTCTATACACTAATATAGTTCATTGAGTTGAACTTCTAATTAAAAAAATAATTATGTTAACTATAAAATTTCATTAAAATTTTAAAAATTTTCATTTTTTCTAATTAAAATCTTAGACATTTTTTTTTGTTTTTAGATTGTACATTAATTTTCGTTCATCCAAATGTAGGTCAGTGGGTCAATAGATAAGGATTTTGAATGTTGTATAAACATTTTTGGAACATTTTTGGCCTTATAATTTTTTTATTTTTCGTTTTTATTAAATTAAACAAATAAAAATCAGATGTGGATCATTGTAGAAATGTAATATTTCTGCTCTCAGCCTGTATTCTACATATAGCAGTAGTCAACACCTGAGGTCTCCTGTAACTTAAGGTGCACCAGCAAGATCATTACAATAGTTTCTATTCACTGGCATGCTATTCAAACAGCTTTTATTTTATTTCCAGCCTGCTGTGATACGTATGTAATCACTGGTAGTACTACAATAACTCTGTAAATACCCGACTGAAAACAGTAATTACTGTAGATGCTGTATCGGTTTGAGAATTTTATATTCTATAATTTGATATTGATATTTTATATTATTTCATTATATATTTATTTTATATTATAGAATTTTATATCGTTTTATAACTATCATAAGTTAGTTCTTATTACTTTAGGTGTATTAGTTGTGAAATCTTTTTTTTGTCTATTGGTAATTATGGTTCATCTATTACAACTTTGGGCTCAGCCAATGCCACTTTTAAATTGGTCTGACTTGTTATGAACATATCGCGCCTCATTCATAAATTTGTACATATTTGGTGTGACACACCCTTGTAGAAGTGTTCGTCTGTCTATCACACAATGCACCAGATTTTGATGTACGACTGTAAGGAACCAGTCAGGGGCACACGAGTAGACACCGACTGAGTGAGGCCCTAACGCTGTTCCCAACCCACTGTCCATGCCTTTTGGGGGTGCCTGACTCCTTAACAGGTTGGTAGACTGCGAGATACACTAAGTAGGTGAATACACAAGACGCAGACAAATTAAACTCTATGCACAAAAACAGCAGATCAAACTAGCCAGGTCAGCAACAGTCGGGAGAACCAGTACAGAATCACTAAAGCAGAGGAATAGTCGCTATGTATAGCCAAGGTCAGCTAACAGGTAAAGCAAGAAAGAGTAACAGGCTAGCGTACAGGTACAAAAGGTAACCAGTATAGCAGGGAAGGAGACATGACACAGAAACCATTTTATAACAGACCAGAGAACAACGAACAGGTGAAAGCAACAAAAGACTGGGTTGGAATACATGCCTGTCAATCAAAAGACTTGCAAGGAAATAAGTTAACTAGCCAAGTGCTGGAGGACACTGACTACTGGCGTTGGCTCGGAATCAATAAACAGAATAGTGGCTGAGGCAGGTAATTTGAACCCAGACTCATTTCTCACAGTTTGGGTGAGGCGTCATGGCTGATGTAATCTGACGCCTAAGGCATTGGTGTGTGGAAATCCTGGCCGATCCACGCCTGATTCATCTTGACAAAGGTCAGTCGTTCCACATTTCCCGTGGACAAGCGGGTTCTCCTTGGGGTAATGATGGCCCCCGCCGCACTGAACACCCGCTCTGATGCCACACTACTGGCCGGGCAGGACAGCTTCTCCACTGCAAACTCGGCAAGTTGCGGCCACACATCCAGTTTGGCTGCCCAGTAGTCCAGCGGATCTTCTAACTGGGGTGGCAGAGTGCTGTCCAAGTAGGCCACCACCTGTTGGTTCAGGGACTGCTCCAGGTCCTGCTGCTGCTGGCGACTGCCCTCCTCACTAGGCGGGTGAAGGAAGCTGCTCATCAGTGACTCCAGACTTAGGTTGCTGCTGATGGAGCTGGTACTGCTCCTACCCCCCACCTTCACCCAGCAGCCGCGGCAGTAGTACGTGAGCGCTGAAGAACCCCCCGGTCAGACCTGTCAGAGGAGGGACGATGCCGCACATAGGCAGCGGCCAACTGACTACGGAGGATTTCCCTATAGTATTTGCGTTTGTCCTCCCTCTCAATAGCTGGGAAAAAAGCTCCCATTTTGGACCGGTAGCGAGGGTCCAATAGGGTGGAGAGCCAGAAGTCATCCCTCTGCCGGATGCTGACTATTCGGCTGTCACTAGCCAGGCAAATCAGCATGCTGCGGGCCATCTGCACAAGTGACTCCGAGGGGCTCCCTGCCTCCATCTCCACTGTATACTGCCACAGTGCTTGCGGGTCATCTGCCTCGTCTTCCTCATCTCCATCTACCTCCTCCAGCTGCTCCTGCTCCTCCTCTCTTGTCACCTGGGTAGAAAATACACTAATTTCATCAGACAATGCTTGTGCTCCAATGTCCTCCTCCTCCTCCTCCATTTCAGTCCCCACCGGACTCATGTGGCCGCGAGATGTAGTCGCCACGTCTCCAGTCCCCTGCCCAGACAGATTTTTCAGCATCTGTTCCAGGACATGAAGCAGTGGAATGACGTTATTCATCCCGTAGTCCTGGCGACTGACAAATAACATCGCCTCCTCGAATGGCCTCAACAAACGGCAGGTGTCACGCATGAGCTGCCACTGACTGACATCAAAGTTACACAGGGGAGTACTCCTGTCTGCCTGGATCATCAAAAAATCGTTACTGGTCTTGCTCTGTTCATACAGTCGGTCCAACATGTGCAGGCAGGAATTCCAACGGGTGGAAACATCGCATATCAGAGTGTGTTGGGGAGGCCATTCTGCTGCTGCAACTCGAGGAGGGTGTTCCTGGCTTTGTAGGAATGGATGAAGTGCATGCACAGTTTCCTGGCCATTTTCAGAATCTTCTGAAGATCGGTGGAAGACTTCAGGAACCTTTTCACAACCAGATTGAACACGTGCGCCATGCAGGGCGCATGGACCATCCCTCCTCGGTGCAGCGCGGACACCATGTTCCTCCCATTGTCCGTCACCATGGTTCCGATTTGCAGTTGGCGCGGATAAAGCCACACATCGATTTCTTGCTGCATGATGCGGAGCAGTTCATCCCCTGTGTGACTACGTTCGTCGAGGCAAGCCAGGTGTAGAACTGCGTGATACCGCTGTGCCCTACACATGTGGTATGATGGAGCAGTACTTGTGGAGGCTGAGATGAGGGTGGTGGTGGAGGAGGAGGAGGCGGACATTGGCGTAGGAGCCGCAGTTTGACAACGTGGAGGAGAAAGCGGCGTCTCCTGTCCAAGTTGTTGGTGTGCCTGGGCCGAAAGCACATTCACCCAGTGGGCCATAAAGGACATGTACTGGCCCTGACCGTAGTTACAGCTCCAGACGTCCGCGCTGCCGTGCACCTTGGAACAAACCGATAAGCTCAAGGACTGGCCCACCTTCTGTTCTACATATTTATGAAGTGCTGGTACTGCCTTTTTGGAAAAGAAATAACGGAACTCTCCATCTCGGCTCGGCACAAGCCATTAGTTCTCTGAACGGTGCAGAGTCCACCATTTGGAAAGGGAGGGACTGCAGTACCAACAACTTGGACAGGAGCACGGTCAGCTTCTGCACCTTAGGATGGTTGGACGCATACTGTTGTCTCTTTGCAATCGCCTCGCTGAACGACTGCTGACTCCATGAGTAGCGAGGAGCAGGAGCATCTGGACCGGGAGATGATGGCAAAGAGAAACCGCTCCCTTCTGCAGAGGTGGTGGAGCCGTGACTGGCTGCTATGGCATGCGTGGCTCTGGCCGCTGCTGCTGCTGTTGCTGCGGCGGCAGGATGGACCAGCACATTTGAGCCACGTTTCTCCCAGGCCACTGGATGGTGACGCTGCATGTGTTGACGCAGGGCCGTGGTGACAACGTTCGCTCCCTGGCCACGCTTCACTTTCTGTCTACAGATTCTACATATACCCATATTCGGCTCCTCCGATGTCTTAGCAAAGAACTGCAACACCGCCGAGTATCGGATTTTACCGCCACCGCGCCACACTGAGTGACGACAGCCGCCGCTGCCTCACTTAGCCCCTGTGCCGCTACTTTATTGGACCTGCGAAGCGGGTTTTTTACCCCGTGGCCGCTTGACTCCCAACCTCACACTGCTGCTATTCTGCTGACTCATGGCCACACAACCCACTTGCTGGCTGTGCCGCTGCCTGACGCGCAAGCTGATGCCCTCTTCTCCTGACGATGATGAAGCCCTTGCCTCACCCGGCTCCCAAGTGCGGTCGGCTACAACATCATCTATTTGTGTTTCATCATCACTGCTGTCCTCATCACCGGTCTTGGTATGCAGAGGTTGACCCCTCACAACATGAACTCCCGTGCCACTCTCAACATCTATACTTTGCCGCCTCTTGCAAGATACAGGGGATATTGGCCCCATTTCTTCGCTGCGAAGTAGCTGCTGACTGCCCTCCTCAAATTGTTCATCCTCGCTATATAGTGGCGCTGAGCCCAGACCACATAGTAGATCTCTGGCTGAGGGAACCGGATGGGACAGAGGTGGGTTGAGGACAGGTGAGGGCCGCTGACCCGCTCCCGGGCCATGCCAACTAAGGGTTGTGTCTGACGTTCCCACCGACTCTTGGCTGGGGTTGTCAGATGTCATCTGGGAGGAAGTGGATGACCTAGTCAACCAATCAAGAACCCTTGGGTTGCTGGTCAGTACACGGCCGCTACATGACAGCGGCAGTTGTGGCCTCACCGAGTGACCCCTGCTGCGACGTCCCCTTGCTGTGCTGCGACCTGGGCCTGCTCCAGGAATGTTTGTGCCTCTGCCACTCGCAGGTGAAGAGCCTGCCACCTCTCTGTCTGACATACTGTTGTTCTAAAATGTACAGACACTGTTTGTGAAGATATCTGTGTATGATAAATACACACCCTGTATTTGACTCCAAATGAACCCACTAAGAAGCTTGGGTAACCCTTGGATATAAATTGCGCTTCACAAATGGGCAGGAAAAATTTACTTGTATGTACCGTTTAAAAACTCTGTGTATTTTACTGAATATAAAAGCACAAACAGGCTTAATTAAACTTCGGATATGAATTATGCTACAGAATTTCTTCTGTGGCGGTGAAAAACAAAGTTTCTTTTACTGAGTACAACTGCAGAACAACGCTTAATTAACCCCTGGATGTAAATTGCGCAAAAGAATTGAGCAACCAAAAACTACGAGCTTTGTAGCGTGTTACAATGGCGTGTTTTCTACGCTACACAACAAGAGTAAAACTTGTAATTAACCTTCGCTTGTGAATTATGCTACAGGAAAAATGTATTTTTTGTCAGTGAAATAAACGTTTTCTTTTAGTCACCACAGCATCAGAACAACGCTTAACCCCTGGATGTAAATTGCGCAAAAGAATTGAGCAGCCAAAAACTACGAGCTTTGTAGCGTCTTACAATGGCGTGTTTTCTATGCTGCACAACAAGAGTAAAACTTGTAATTAACCTTCGCTTGTGATTTATGCTACAGGAAAAATTTCTTTTTTGGCAGTGAAATAAAAGGTTTCTTTTAGTCACCATAGCAGCAGAACAACGCTTAATTAACCCCTGGATGTAAATTGCGCAAAAGAATTGAGCAGCCAAAAACTACGAGCTTTGTAGCGTGTTACAATGGTGTGTTTTCTACGCTACACAACAAGAGTAAAACTTGTATTTAAACTTCGCTTGTGAATTATGCTACAGCAAAAATGTATTTTTGGCGGTGAAATAAACATTTTCTTTTAGTCACCACAGCAACAGAACAACGCTTAATTAACTCCTGGATGTAAATTGAGCAAAAGAATTGAGCAGCCAAAAATGAAGTGATATTTGTATTGTAAAAACGCTGTTTCCTTAAATGAATACAACAGGAACTGGCTTAGATCACCCTTGGATATTCAATGTGCTGTGAGCAGATAGCATTAAAATGTATATGCAGCTGCACTGGACACACACTGGACTTCAGATCCAATACCCCACAAAATCAGAAATAGAACGTTAAGAGAAGCAGTCTCTGATACAAGATGAGACACCCTCCAAAAATCGCTGTATAAAAATGAGTTCTTTAGTATCAGCTTTCATAAGCAGCCGCGGCAGCACCTTCCCTACTCAGTACAGTGAGAGCGGTATGAGCTCCCAGTGTTGCGCCTGGACTTATATAGTGCGGTGATGTCACAGAATCCCGCCTGTCTCTTATTGTCTTCATCTCTGCACATGTCATGCAGGCTATGCCCTTCTTCCTCCCAGAGTGCTTTGTAACGCCATGTGCTCGCAGCCATTTTATCAATCAAAAGCACACTTCGTTCACGCGAAGTACCCCAAACTTTCGTTCCGAACCGAAGTTTTCCTGAAATTCTAAACGAATTCCACTTCGTTAGAATCAATTCGCCCATCTCTACCGGTGACCAAAGCTCAAAGCTGGGGGGTCTGTCAGACACAATCATGACAATGACTGTTCATACATCTATCGGACAGGGCTATGACAGGTTTTTGACTCAAAGTACACCAGAAAACTGATGCAACCCCGTTTATGCATGTCGCTTTAAATTCCTTTGCAGGTAGGGTTAAAAGTATTAGAAGAGGTTCTCCCAGTCTGATCGGCTGCTTGAGAATTGCTACCTTTTACGTGTATGGTTCTTTTGCAGAATAAATTATATAAACGCCCCCAACCCAAAAAAAACGCATTACCACAGTTATATAAAAGAAGGTACTTTATTGAAAAATAGACAAAAACCATATACAAAAACCAAATGGTGGTGCTAAAGTCCAAGTACTGCTGGTAAGTATATCCTAACATGGCATACCAAATACATATATAACTGTGGTAATGCAGTTTTTTTTGCCCTTTGTACTATATCGAACCATTACCATTTCTTTATTGTATTTTGTTGGACTGGTTCTTCTTTTGATTGGTGTTTAAATTAATTATATGTTGCTAAAAAGATCACAGGAATAATACAAGGATCCATGGACAAGAAGGGTTAAATGTTATTCAGCATAGTTCACCTTAGTAAAAGTTTGACTGTAATCATTTGAATTTTTAGCAATAAGCTCATCCATCCTACTCAATGTAAAGGCGGTATGGTTTTCCTGCTTTTTAAACCAACCTCATCCTTTTGTGTTTTACAAGAATGGTTTTCAGCAATGTAGATAAGGCCAGGTAGCAGAATGTCAGTCTGGCAAATAATGATCCTCCTGAATTGCATGTTCCGATTGCTATTACCAGAAAAATGTGCCGTCCTCGTGCTAAACTTATTCCTGTGACACGGAACACAGAAGACATGAATCTTTACTTGTGGTTGAACAAACCAAGGAACAAGTTATTATATTCCAAGGCACTCAGGAGAAGTTTCAGAGCAGCACAAGTATTAACTGTCAAAATGTGAACTACTTCAAGCATAATTAGCTGAGTGCTTTAGCTTGGTCTTTGACAGTTCCTTAAGAAAAATAGATGCGATAAAAAGGTGACTTTACTGAATGACACTGTATGAAATAACCTTACACACTGGGTTCCCTTCTGGACTGTTTACAAATGAATCTATTTTTAATACAGTACTTTAACTCATTAGTGTAGCTGCATCTGATAAAGTTTCATGATAGGAAATCTTTAAAGATTTTTAATTGAATAATTATATAGAATTTGCATATTTAAACAACCAGCCACATTTACTGCATTTGACTTAGATTGCATAAATTAATTATATAGCCTGGCCATACTAGAGCTGTACTAGCTGTACATCTGTGCTATTAAGCCTGAATTATTGCATGTGCTGCCATATTCTGTCACTATGCATCCTTATGCAGCTCAAAGGGTGTTCTTCCTCATAGGAGTGTGTGGAGACTTACACGCCATCAATGCTCTACAAAGAAGTAGGCTCAAGGGAAAAGAACTAGGATACTGTGACGCCTATTAGATATATCATATCTGACTCACTAAAACATGATTAGGAAAATAAAGCCAAACCAGTGCCCATCTACAGACAACTGTTTTAGGGTATTTTCCCCTCATCAGTACAGAGTAGAGTACTGGCTGGGGGCACAGAAGGGTGGTAAGAAGCTTTACTTACAGCTCAATAAGTAATGTTCCTCATTAGAGATATAATTTAAAGAACTCTATATCCAAAAAGTGGTGCTGGGGTCTTCGCTCTTTTCCCTGTATTGTTCATGGCTTGTATGTCTCCAGAAACGTTCATGGTACTTCTCCCTAATAAGGAACATTAGCCCTTTTGCACTCTCTCTACAGCATCTTACCCAGCCAACCCATGCTTTACTCTAGAGGATGGGAGCCATACATTTTAAAATCATTTGGAATAAAGATTGAGTTTTTAATGTTTTTTTGGTGCTGAAAAAAAAAAATCTATAACTTGATATGTGTTAGTTTTGCCTGGAGTCCGATGAGGCTTTTCTCCATTGACACCAACAGGAAATATGTGGACTGCTTGAATCCTTTACATCTTATCAGAGGGGAGCATCAATGAATTGTATTTTTCTTAATACTCTGCTCTATGCTGATGAGGGTCAAATACCCTGAAACAGCTGTCTGTAGATTGTTACTGGCTTGGCTTTATTCTCCTCAAGTCTCAAGGTTCAGTGAGTTGGAAATGACTTGAGGAACCCTGTTTCCAATAGGTGGTGCCTGAGTTTTAGCTCTATTCCCTTGAGCTTATTTTAATATATGTATTATGCATTGTAATATTATAAAGCAATGTAAACCTTAACAGTACGTCATCTGATGGTATATTAAACAATTTATTTTCAGAAATCCAAAATGCATGGAGGTACAGTGCGGTCCATAGACTTTTATGTATGCAATTTTACAGATCTGTACAAGTTAGAGCTTGCACAAAGCTTAATGGTGGCATACTTATGCATAGGCCTTGGAAAATATTTTCGTACTTCTCAATGTACATTTTTAGAGTTCTGACTTGCTCTATACTCCAACTGCTTATAGGCACAAAACTCTTAAAGGTTGACTTTGTTTTATATAATTTCTCTCTAAGGAGATTAGATGTATTTAACTAAAATGTCAGTAGTTGTCAACATAATGGATGTTAAAGATTTTTCTTTCTGTTTTATTTTAATGAAATGCCATATGAACAGAATTTGAAATTTGATGGATCGTGGGTAACAGTGCAATAAAGAGGATAAGATTTCCAGAAAAAGTAATAAAATGTTACGATCCAGGATGCTGTCCGACCTCTAGCTGAGTTGTTTGATGGCACTTAGTTATAAGAAGCAAAGTTTTATGCTGTGCAATAAGATCCTCAGCTAGAGGCTCCTTATCTGAGATGCCCCTGTGATAACATGTTTCAGATACTGACATGTCTCAAAGCATTATCCATAGTTCATGCTCAATAAGCTGGCCCATGAAGATACCATCTGATTTATGTCTTCATATAGTGCTGGATGTAGAGTTACAGTCTCAATTTGATCACTGTTTATGTGTTTGTTTCCAGTTGTCAATGGTCATCAGCAAGACATGGAAAACATTTGATTACAGCTAAGTTGTATTATGGTGGGAACTTTATTCAGTAAAGCAGGATTACTTTATCATTGAAGATTTTCTCTAATTATAGAGATTTTACATTATTCACAGCTGCTTTGCTGATCTTTCTGACACATATTATAAGAAGAGGGAAGCTTTCACATAGTAACACGTTGACATCTGTTTAGGAATGCTCGTCTACTACATGCCGGCATCTTCTCAGAGCTTGTCATAAAGGAGGTGAGAGTAGATATGTTGCACCTCTGTGCTATCATCATAAATTATCCGTTCTGACAGGTGTAGAGAGGAGAGAAGGGAGCTCACACAATGCAAGGCACACAATAGTCTTACCGAATCGAAAGACAGACCTAGGATAGTGAAAATGTATGATCAGTTTTTGTTCCACTTGGCAGAAATAAATCAAAATTGTATTTGCAAAGTAGAAAAAAAAACTATTTTAAAAGGTTTTCCAAGATTAACAGTTTTTGACAGAAATGATGCCACAACAGTCCACAGGCTACATGTGGTATTGCAGTGGGTAAATACTGAGATGTCCGACTACTGCCGACAGGGGCAGAATAACTACTATGAGTTTTGGACAAAAAGGGGAAAGCTGTTGTACCAACAGGATAGGAAAAGAGAAGTTGTGTTGTGGCAGAATGGGGTTTTACTGCAATGTACTGTATATGGGCAGCAAAGAAAAGGAAGATTGTTGTAATCCCCAGGAAAAGGGGGTTATTGTTGTGACAACTGGGAGAAGAGAGGTAAAGTTATGAGTACTAGGACAAAGGAGGTACCATTTTGACCTTATAGAAAAAAATATTTTTGCCTATGTATCTCCGGTACTGAATATTGCCAAACCTCATCCATTCTGCATAGTTGCTAATAGAGTTTCCTATGGCATAGGCTACATAAACAGCTGGTTTGGCTTCACTGCTAATCACTTTGCTAGGGAGAGCGCCATATAGGCATGTGGAGATTTGAAATGGCCTTTTGCACTCCACGAAGCATCGGCATATCACAAAGCATTATGGGAAAGGAGCTGAGAAGCTGAAGTGCCCTCTATTGGATGTAACAAATCCTCAATTTGCTTTTAATCCAGTGGGTCTACACGACTATATGGCACTCCCCCTTAGGAGAGATCTTCCCTTTCTGAGCCACTCATTGCCTCCCACTCAGCCAAGCCAGCATCGCTCTGCTCTGTACTGACGAGGGACAAACACCCCAAAACGGCTGTCTACAGATGGGTGATGCTGGCTTAGCTAAATATCCCTTTTGCTTTCCAAAGACCCAGTGGGCCAAAAGCAAATTGAGGATTTGTTACATCCAATAGAGGACATTGAGCTTCTCAGCTCCTTTCCCATAATGCCTTGTGATAATCACTTTGCTAGGCAAACACTACAGCTTGAGCTTATTTGAATATACTTAAATTTAAGTGGAGCTTGCATGATATGTCTCTACACACCATAAGAACATCGGGTGGTGCAGGTTGTCTTTCTGCAGTGACGGCTAGAGACGTTGCTGCAGAAAGAGGAGTTTAGCAGCTCCCAGCACCGCAGCAGTGCTAGGATTAGAGCTGTTCCTAGAAAGAGCCAGGAAGCGGAGGAAACCTGTGCTCCCTGGCGCTTAACCCTTTCATTGCTGTGGTCCGTGACAGCGGCATAATTAAAGAGCATTTCCCTTCTCCATCAGGTGCTCAGGACTCCCGGTGACCCGATGGAGCCCATGGAACGTCTGCATAGTCAGAGTAGGCCCAGGACTGTCTGTGTAACAAGCCTGGAGTCAGGGCACACTGTGTGCTGTCTTGACTGCTGCCTGTGTCTAACTGACACAGATTGTAATGTATTCGCATATATGAATATGCTAATACATTACTAAGTGTAAAAACAAATTGTAAAACAATCCCTTCATGGGATTATAAAAAAATATAAAAACATAAAGTGTCGAAAAAAAACTAAAATAAATAAAATAAAAATAAATATTTAATAAAAAAATAATTACATTACTCAAAAAATAAATAAAACCGACATATATTAGGTATCCACACAACCATAATAACCTGTAGGATTAATCTAACAGGTTATTTAGTTTAAAATATTAATGCTGTAAAAAAAAAAAAAAACATTTTGAAAAATATTTCTGCAGTAGTTTATATGTAAACTCAAACTATGCCCCCAAAAAGTACAACTTCTCTAGCATAAAACAAGGCCTCATTCAATTGTGTCATTGAAAAAATAAAAAGTTGAAACACAGGGAGCAAAAACTAAAAAAATGTCCTGGTTATTAAGTACTTTCCAGGACTGTGGTTTAAGGAGTTAATAGTGCCTCTCACTAATGAGGAACGTTAACCCTTTCCAGTTAAGTGTAGAAAGAAACACAGGGAGACATTGCTTTAATACAGATTGTGTGTGCAGTACACACTTTTAAAAATTTGATTTTAATTATATTGTAAAGAAAATGTTAATATGACATACTCCATTTAGACCAGGTAAGTTGCCTGATGAAGAACTATTCATAACAACTACACCAACCAAAGGTTCAATTAAAGTGCCTTTCAAAAAATTAGAATCTAACCCCCCAATTTGAGCTACATCTAAAGCTTCTGAACCAGTCAGCTAATATTCTATTCACTGATGTGGAGGAAACACCACAAAACAGCTGTTTGTACATGAGTAAGTGGTTTAGCATTACTGCTATTGTAAGGCTTAGTGTGTGTTACGTTATTAAAGAACTTTAAATCCAATAGGTGGTGCAGAGTTCTAGCTCTTTTTCTTGAGTTTATTTAATATTTTATATCTTTTGATAATGTTATTTTTCTAAATGGGGGACCTATTGTATGTTTACTTCCTCAATTAGGTATCTGATATTTTGTCAGGTGTATAACTGTTGGGTATTGGTGTGGCCATTACATAGCAATACTTTTGTGTGTATATGCTTCAACATATAAAGACTTCACACAAAATACTGTACAACAGTAATCAGCAGTCCTGCCAATTAATAAAAAATAACAGTACACATTACATATAAAGAGCTCCCTGATTTTTTTGTAGGATATAAGTCACCTTAAATACAGTACGACAGATGGTATAATTAAAGGGAAAAGTCTAGGAGAGATATAATTAAATAATATGACCACTATACCCTAAGGGTGCTTTCACACGGTGCGTTTTTGATGCGTTTTTTCAATGCTTTTTTGTGCAGGAAGGCACAGCAATTAATGCTGTACATTGCTGCACAAAAATCGCTTTTTGCCACGATTTTTGTGCAGCAATGTGAAAGCACCCTAATGATAATTGTCAATGATTTGTACTCCTTACTAGATTCCTTGTAATGGAAAAACATAATTTCAATTTTTTTTAACAAAAACAAAGAAGTATAAGTCATTTCTTGATATTTAGTTTTCCATCTGAATTCCCTACTGGCTTTGACTCAAAAAACTGCAGTGGTGTTTTTGCAAAAAAATGTGTGTGTGAAACCACTTCATATACATGTAGCAAATTGACTGCAGATATTTCTAACTGTTCCATTTATATAAACAGGGCTAACAGAAATCCAAGTGTGATTGCATCCAAACTTAGCCATTCACATGGATGGATGCAGCAAATCTGGTCTGGGTATTTTTACCCAAGTGCCTCTGCTGACACATGTTTCTGAGCCACTGGTTAGGTAAGAGTTACCCATAATAACATTATAGCTTGATTTCTTTTTATATTCTACAAATTACACAATCAGATTAATTTAGAGACCTTAACTGATTCAGTGGTCAGTACTGTTGCCTTACTGTGATAGTGTGCAGGATTCAAACCTAGCAACATCCGCATGAAGTTTGTATGTTCACCTATGTTTCTGTGGGTTTTAACCTGGTTTACTGGCTTCTTTCCACACTCCAAATCCAATTAATTATTAATGGACATAAATTGAGCCATAGCGAAAAATGAGCGGTCCAATAAGGTGCAAAAACATTGTACCAACGGTAGGAATAACACGTTGGTGGCTTCCTTCTATCTTGCACTATTATGTGAGTTCTCTGCTATATGGTGCTTTAATCTATAGCTCATCCACAGCACAGATCCATCTCCCTTCTATGTTTACACAACGCACCGAGGCACAATTCTGCTGTTATCTGATTGTAGAAGCAGCTGCATCGTCACTGTGGAGCTACTCGGCTGTATACAGTGAAATTGTAGCCGGCCCTTTACACGCAGAAGCATTAGGCACAGAGGCACAATTCTGCTGTTTTCTCATTGTAGAAGCAACTGCAGTGTCACTGAGGAACTGGTGGCTGTATAGAGTGAAATTGTTGCCGGCCCCTTATTCAGAGTGAGAGAGGCAGGAATGCACTCTCACGTGATACGACTGGGGGCCAAACAGAATGTAAATTAGTAGAGCCGGCAGCCAATGAAATGAAAGGAGGAGGGATTCGACCGGGGAACAGTGTTTACACAAAACGAAGATAAAGGAGACAGTGAAAACAAGACCGCTCTGCTAATGACATCCAATTGCAAATTGCTTGTTTTCACTGTCCCCTTATTCTGAAGACCATTTAATGAAAAGATACAACCCCTTTAAGGTCAGTTGTCATCTTATGAAATTGATCCCTGACATTTGGATTTTGAGCTCTGCTGATGTGAATAATGATAATTTCTCTTCAGTGTTGCAGAAAATGCTGGCAACAGAAATTAAGTAAATAGGACTAGAAAAGAAAGCAAGATATTAGCCATCTAACAGCTCTTGATCACTTTTAAATAATTATGTAACAACTCATGTTTCATTTGTTTTCAGAAACAGATGTGAGTTTTTCTAGCACA
Source organism: Phyllomedusa bahiana (assembly GCA_025379985.1). NCBI lineage: Eukaryota > Metazoa > Chordata > Amphibia > Anura > Hylidae > Phyllomedusa > Phyllomedusa bahiana. The sequence goes on from JAODAL010010038.1 coordinate 95,907, forward strand.
AGACATTAACACTATGAAATAGGAAAAATCACATTTTTTATAACTTTACCTCATTATAATTTAGAATGCTTCTAGTAGTATAAATGACTATACATAATAATGTCTTAATTAAAATACAGAAATACAGCAAGTCTTATCAATTCAGAAAATAATTAAAGCTTAGGGTGCTATTAACAAATTTCACGATGAACTTGATACAATTATGTTTAGCTTTAAGAAATTGCTTGTATATTTTATTTAGTTAGTTTGTCTACAGTAGAACTTTGAAACTGCATTTTAATATTTTACTCTATTGCATGATGTGTTGAACAATACAGAAAGAAAAATTTATTCTAAAAATAAAATTTGTAGACTTGATATTTTCATATATTTCACATACCATATGTACTCGAGTATAAGCCGAGTTTTTTAACACATTTTTTGTGCTGAAAAGTCCTCCTCGGCTTATACTCGAGTCAGTCGTTGGTGTCGGGTGCTGCCATGGGCCGGGCGTCACCGGGGATCTCTTCAGCTGTATGACCCTCCTCTGGGAGCGCATACAGCTGACAATACTATTGCGGAGCAGAAAGCAAGCATGCCAGAGACCAACTAATTCAAATTAAGTGGTTGCACCGGGTATACCTCACACCGTTTAGACTTTGTCAAATGCACTGCTTGCCTTTTGCGGTCTGCTCTAGATGTGGCGAAGAGAGGGGCACATTTATCCATATCATATGGGAGTGTCCGGTCCTACAGAGTTTCTGGCGGGAGATTCACAATTTTTTAAATCAGAGATTGGGCTTCCCTAATGTATTTGCGTTGGACAGCAGCCTCCTGGGCTTAGTGGAGGATCTTGTCCCCAGCAATACTGAACGCACCCTTTATCGACACCTGCTCTTTTACTCCAGGAAAACTGTCCTTCTAAATTGGAAGCCTCCCAAGGTGCCCTCTTTAGAACACTGGAAGCAGCTGGTGAAGGCGGAGTTACCAAGGTACAAAACTACCTACACAAAGGTGTCCCCAAGAGATTCTTGACGGTCTGGAGCAATTGGATTACAGCGTTAACTGTGTGAATGATTATGAATGAGTGTGGCAAATCAGGAATTGATGTGTATGAATGTGTGAAATGAATAGTATTTGTGAGTACAGGTAGTCCTCGACTTACGACATTGATCCGTTCTTACGCGTCGTCGTAAACCGAATTTCGACGTAAGTCGGAACATACGTTCATACAGTACTGTACCATAATAACAGTACTCTACTGCAAACACTTAGCCTATCAAACACCTATTCTAACATAGTACCCTACATAATTATCAATAAACACACAGTATGCACTGGTATCAGATGAGTCTGGCTTATGTTAGGGAGCCATAATGAAGAGTGTTATGGCGTGCAGGAGACTCGTTTTCCTCGTGTAACCGGGTACAATGTACAGTACAGTACTGGACTCTATTCTTCCGTTGCTGCACGTAGTTGCATGTAGTTTGACTTATGATGGAAAATCGCGTAAGTCGGAATGAGGCCGTCGTATAAAGCGTCGTAAACACGAAATGACGTTACTCGAGACCGTCGTAACCCGAGGACTACCTGTAGTTACAACAGAAGTAATAGCAGGAGACATGATTTGGGACTATTGTGTCATAGCACATTGATTATACAATGTGTCATTCCTACTTTCATTCTTGCACGGAGGTATTTTCGTTCTCCTTGATTACGATATAATTATTTCAGTTTCTTACAGTATATTTGTATTAGCCCGAGCAAGAAAAGACTGAATATTGTATTATCTGATACATGAGTGGATATTTGGTTGTAATCTATGCAACAACTGTAATGCTTCTGCGAATGTGTGTTTTTATTGTGACATGTTATGTTATACTTTTTTAAATAACAAAAGTTTATAAATAAAACCTGTCAAAAATATATTATATTATATAATATATACTATCTATCATATTATTATCTATCTATCTTATCTAATCTATTCTATCAAATCATATATATATATATATTAGTATATTATATATATTTATATATATATATTTAAATATTATATTATGTATATATTATATATATATGTTATTATTTTTTTTAATTAACAGGATATTTATATATATATATATATTTATATATATATGTGTGTGTGTGTGTCTGTATATATATAAAGTTTGTCTAATGAATAAAAGGACTGGGCTATTTCCCCAAAAACCTTTTTTTTTCTCATTTTTTATATATTTGTATATATTTCTTCAGATTATATGGAAACTACTTTGTGTGCCTTTAAGGCAATTTGTATGATTTTTTTTATGAACGTACTATTTTGGCAGCATATTTTTTGAGTTTGCTCTATTTTAATGATGCACACATTCTGGTAAGGCATTTCATTTTACTGGTAGCCTGAACTATCAATTTTTATTTGTTATGTGCTTTAGATTTCAGTTTCCTATATTGGCTATTTTCATTTATTTTAAAGCTGCATGATCTTAGTACTAATATAATTTTATACACACTTTACTTTCTCAATAGAAAAACTCATAGAAACTTTTAAATGTGTCACAAAGGGACACACTTACTTTGCTATTCTATGTGGCATATGCATGTTGTGTTTCAAGTAATGTTACTGTATTCATCCAGACTAGCCTATTACTTATTATCCTATATTAAAACAGAATACAAAGTAGTCTGCTGTACCTGATTTACGTTCAATAGCACAAAACAATATTTATCCTCTTAGTTCTCTAAGTTGCGAGACACGGCCTCCATGAATTAGACCTGTTTTCCCAGTATTTTTAAATTCTTGATTGGGGTGAGTTTTGAAGAATTTAGATCTCAAGCCAACACCTCAAACTCATATTCTTCAAACCATTGCTGAACAATTGTTTCACTGTGAAGGAATATTCTCCTGAAGAGGTCACTGCTATTAGGAAATGCAGATGCTATGAAGGAGTGTACTTTGTCTAAAGCAATGTTGAGTCAAGTAATACCACAGCAACACTATCAGCGCTAGCGGTATTCAGTTCAATGATCCGTATCGCTTATATCTTCTTAAAAGCACTTTATTAAATAGCTTTCTTAAAACCCAAATGTGGTCATACTTTCTTCATGTATATGTAAACATTTCACCTCAGAATCAGAGTACAGTCTCTTCATATCCTATTCTTATGGAACAACATAGTCCTCTTCCTTTCACTGAGCCGTTTCCGACTCCACAACTCTTGGAAGCTCCACAATGTCCGCTTGAGATGTTTTGGGGGATGGACACGCCTGCTTTGTCAAGACCATATCCATCCCCGAAACGTCACGAGCGGACATGGTGGGCTATGTTGTTCCATAAGAATAAGATATGAAGAGACTGTACTCTGATTCTGAGGTGAAATGTTTGCTAATTGCACATGTTTACATATAAATGAAGAAAGTATGACCACATTTGGGTTTTAAGAAAGCTATTTAATAAAGTGCTTTTAAGAAGATATAAGCGATACGGATCATTTAACTGAATACCGCTAGCGCTGATAGTGTTGCTGTGATATGTTGGCAGGTGGGGACCTGCAGCTGCGACTATATACCTGAGAATAGGAAGGTGCTCATGTTTGTATAAGAGTCAAGTAATTCCCACAAAAATTCCAGAAGCCAGGTTTTCCCTGCACAACATTGCCAAGAGCATCACATTGCCTTCGCCAGTTGCCCTCCTCCTACTGCCATCTTTTTATATCACAGAACCAGTTTGTATAAAAAGGTCGCCTGGAAAAACCACCTGGAGATGTGTCAGCGGTGTCACCATAAGAATAAAAAAAAACCACAGAAAGATGGTGTATCCTTATGATTTTAAAATAAACTGATAAAATGTAATATTTAATTAAAAGGGTATTCTGACAGTAGAAAATGCCTGTTAGTCTGTTGGGGATTGATGGAAAATAGAAGATAAGAATCATACCTCCTGGATGCTGTTGTTCAGTGGCTACAGCTGTCCCGGTGATCTCAGCAGTAGCTCAGAAGTTCACGTGACAGGTGCAGTCAATCACAGGTCACAGCAATAATGTGCACATGGCTGCACGTGAATGATAAACATGAAGAACGGCAAAGGAATGACTGTGTCCAGGAAGTAAGAATTCTTCTCCATGCCCCCACAGACTGAGCATTTTCTACTGTCGGAATCCCTCTTTAAAAGTATATGTAAAACAGGATGGTCCCTATTGTGCCTTAATGCACTCACGTAAACAGAATAACTGCCCTGAAAAAGGACAACACTGTTCTCAAACCTTTACCTTGGATATCCTACTAGTACCCTATACAATAATAGCAAAAATTCCTGGACTAGTTTTTCACTAAAACACTGACAATACAAGCAAAAGGGACTATGTTACACACAGTACTTGATAAAACTATTCATTTTTATAGACACAATAATTAGTGTATATAATAATAACACCCAACGCATTTCTCATGAGATGTAACAGATTCATTAGGGAGCATCAACAAGAAATACATGTGTCTCACAATACAAACATGTTAATGCTAACATCCAGGGCCGATCCTAGGCTAAATTGCACTCAGGGCGAGGTGAAGAGATGTGCTCCCCTCCCACGTAACATAATGTGCCACAATGAAACACATTGATCACCATCAACCAAATCTAAAATATACAGCAAGCTTTACCACAATGTGCTAAGTATAAAACTACTAAATAATAGTCATACAGTTACCAAATAACACCGCTACACCAACCAGAATCCCACGACCACTAAGACCACATATCACCAGCACATAGTGACCAAATAATACTGTCACACCATGACCGCATATCACCAGCACATAGTGACCGAATAATACAAACCATTATACTACAACTAATATTACCGGCATACAGTGACTGGATAGATACCAGCTGTACACAGGCTCGATTATAATCGATTACAGTAAAGTTACATCCAGGCACTTACAGGAGACGTCTCTGAAGAGCTGTTCTCTTTCTCTTCTTCTTCTCCATCTGTCCCCGACGCCATGACGTCTTTTCCCGGCCTTGACTCTTCACTGTAGAATATACAAAACAAACATCTTAGACTCCTCACTTTATCAGCACTAGATGCCCTTGTAGCCAGGTGATGACCCTGTAGCCAGGTAATGCTCCTGTAGCCAGTAGATCCCCCTGTAGCCAGTATATGCCCCTCTGCAACCACTAGATGCCCTCCTGCAGCCAGTATATGCCCCCCATAGCCAGTAGATGCCCCTCTGCAGCCAGTAGATGCCCTCCTGCAGCCAGTAGATGCCCCCTGTAGCAAGTAGATGCCCCTCTGTAGCCAGTAGGTCCCCCCGGTGGCCAGAAGATGCCACCTGGTAGCCGCAAGAGGAACCCCTGAAGACACTAGATGCCCTGCCGTAGCCAGCAGATGCCCTGTTGTAGCCAGTAGATGCCCCTCTGTAGCCAGTAGATGCCCCCTGTAGCCAGTAGATGCCCCCTGTAGCCATGTGATGCCCCCTGTAGCCAGTAGAGCCCTGAGCCAGTAATGCCCTGTAGCCCCATAGATGCCCCTCTGTCGCCCCATAGCTGCCCCCTTGTAGCCAGTAGATGCCCCTGTAGTCAGTAGATGCCCAGTGTAGCCAGTACATGCCCCCTGTAGCCAGGAGATTCCCCTCTGTAGTCAGTAGATGCCCCCTTGTAGCCAGTAGATGCCCCCTGTAGCCAGTACATGCCCCCTGTAGCCAGTACATGCCCCTGTAGCTAATTATAAAAAAAAAAAATTACTCACCCGACAACGGTCCCCGCGTCCAGCTTCGGGAGCTGCAGAGCAGTGTAAGTGGTGTGATGTCAACATGCCGCTTATGCTGTCACGCAGCTCCCAGGGATCTACTCGGCCGGCAGGGCTGGCGACCGAGCAGATCCCAGCGTCGCAGGGGGCGCGGTGAAAGCCGTGCGCCACCTGCGACGCTGATACAGCGGAGGAGTCAGGACGAGAACGATCCATCCTGCCTCCTCCCCTGTAACAGCAGCTGCACAGCGAGTGTGTGCAGCTGCTGAGTGACTCTGCGTGGCTGTTATAAAACGGCCACGCAGAGCCAGGGGCTAATCTCCGGGCGGGCGAGGCGGGTGGCGCCCCCCTTGGGTGAGTGGAGCCTCGGCGCCCGGGCCCGCCTCACCCGCCCCTAGGAACAGCCCTGCTAACATACAAATGATAGAAATGTAATCACAGAATAAAGTTAATAATAACTAGGAAATGGTGGAATACTCAAGAAAAATACCACCCGTAGGAATGTACAGAGATAAGTTAAGTCCTATAACAACATGATCCAGCACCTCCCGTAGGAGACTTCTTTCTGTACTGTGTGCTGTGATTAAGAAAATAAGTACATCTCACCAGAGAGTTTTGCCAGGTTAGTACAAATGTAGTGACTTCCATTGTCATTGTGCCCAACTCAAAATCAGCGAAATCAAAGAGATAGCATGGAAAACAGACTCACATCCCTTGGTTATTATGAACAGATATGGGTGCACTATGTAATCGACAGAAAATAGGTGAGTCACATATTAGTGAAAACGCACAACATATCTAGTTTCTGGGATGCAACCTGGAAATGTTGTGCTTTTTAATCACACCATGTGGAAGTTACTTTAACACAGTGTCGGACTTGGGTACCAAGAGCCCATCAATGGAGTTGACTCCGGGGGCCTACCGATGGAGTTCATTCTGGGGCTCAGCATTGGAGTTGATTCTAGTGGCGCACTCTACAGATACTGCACATGCCTCTTATACTCATGTCTCTTGCTTTTTGTTTGTTTCTCTCCTTTTCTAGCTCTCCTAAGAATGTATATGCAGTTGAAAAGCAACTTCAGGTTTGCCAGTTCCCCTGTGGGCCAGTCCGAGCCTGCTTTGATATGTACCACCTGCCTTAATATTATTGTGGACCAAGTAGGTCCCTTGATGGCAGCAGCATTCCCTAGTGGCGGTGACATTACCAAGAAATTTGGGCTGCTAATAATGGCTAGACATGGTGGCTCCATTAAAATCTGGGAATTGATTAGTGGACTGTTTTTAGGGGTTGGTTACATTTATATGGGAAACCTTTACTTAATCAGCCTGCACGTACATGATTTCACTACCAGTCAATGTGGGTATGTTTTAGTCAGTCATGCAAGCTTCAGAGATCCACTATGATGTAATGACATGGAATGTAGCACACAAATTCCTATCACAATTATTGTCGATGATACTGAAGATGACTGTTCAGTATCTTTGGTGCCTTGATTATAATCTGTAAGTCTATGTAGGAGAATAAATCACATAGTCCTCCTATAGCAGGGTCTGCAACCAAAGAAGGTACTGGCTCCAGCTGCTCCACTGAAGCTGTACTGAAGCACCATGGGATTTATAGCATAGCAGAGAGGATGAGATTACAGGATTCATTCTAAAATTCAAAATAGGTTGTGATCAGAAGAAGACAGGAAGGTGGGTAATACAAAAGATCCAGATGGGACAGGCGAGGGCTGCTACAATTAACATTTTTGTTAATAATTTCCTTAACTTGTTAAGGTTGTTTAGTCCAAAACATTGAAATCAGTTGAAAAATAGTTTACAAGAAAAAAGACACTTATTAATTAAAAATAGCAAAACCATGAAAAATTAAATGGAATGAGCTACAATACTAGACTAAGCCAATGGACTGGAGTGCTGCTATTTTTTAAAAATAAAAGACAATGCTTTTTTCTTATCTAGCTGTACTTAACTAATTACAGAACTTGGAAGGACAGGCCGCATGAATTGCTGTTCCAGTGTCAAAGATTTATAACCAGCATTAAAATAAAACAAGCTGTATTTTATAAGGAAAATGTCTTGTCAATACATAGAGGACTAGCTTAGAAATGACTATACATTATAGCTTGTTGTGTTCATGCGGAAGCCTGAGCCAATATGCTAGTATGATAACATGGACTAATTTACTGTAGGAAAAGCTAATTACTTATGACTGACAGGGAAAAAGAGTCCGCTCAATTAAGCAATGAAGTTAGTGGTCTATAGCTGTCAGAGACATACAGCATCATAGCTCAAACTAGACAGTGCAGCTAATATGATACCATAAGGATCTAAATATAAAAATTGTTTGCAGGTTAGAGGTCAAAACTATTTTTCTGGCAGCACAGTGCCCAGATTATAAAGGTACATTTAAGAATGATGATTGTCAGTTTTATGTCCTGATGTGTACCTCTTACAGGAATAGAGACAACAGCCGTTCTATACTGAATCATAGTTTAGATAATTTTTTTTCTTATATAAACTTTTTTTTCTTTAACACCTTCTTGCATTAGATTGCAATTGGTGTTTTTCGAGTCCCCTAAAATCATGGATTGCGTTTTTGGTAACTTTGGACTTTTTCCACGGGGACCACAGGGTTTTTGCCCAAACACTGGCTCAGCCAACTTTATTTTTCCCCAGCAAAATTTAAAAGCAGCACAATTTTAATAAACCCAAACCCTTGGGCTTTTGGGCCCACTAATACCCTTAAAGGATCCCTCTCTTACCCTGGTCTTGGCCTACTGGCAGTGCCACAAACAGTTTTTCCCGCCACTGCTGGGTCTGGCTTCCTGAGGTCAACAACCTGCTTCCTAAACCTGGGGCAAGGCCCTCTTCTTAGTGCTGCTCCAAACCCATGTAGAAACCCAACCCCCTCATTACTTGGGCCCCTCTTTTTGTAGGCCTCCAGGGACAGGGAGTAGACACCCATCAAATACTATTCCTACTCCCAGTAAGAGCGGTCCCTAATCAGCTGAAACAGCCATACTACCTTTAAACAGCCGCAAACCACTTACTGTGGCTGACAACATACATGAATGGCTCCTCCCTAAGGGCCCAGGTAACCCCTTAGTGACATGTCACTTGCAGGTATCCTGCTTTACTCCACCTAGTGGCAGAAACATGCAACCGCCTGAGGTTGCTCTGCCACATATTCTCCCCCACCCCCTTTGATAAAGCCGTACGACTTTATTACCTTGCACAACCTCCCTCCAGGGTCAAAGTTCCTACTTTTGGTTACCTTCTCATCCCATTCTTGTTGCTCTCATTTTTTCAGGGGAAGCACCCCACTTTCCTGAGAGAATTCACTTTAAAACCAGAGAAATACATCCCTCTTCCTGCTGGACAGCGCCGGAGTCATCCATACCTTTACCACATTCTCCCAGGTAACTGTCACTTCAGAGGTGAAGACTAAATGGTACACATACAGCTCAGCCTTGGGCTCAAACCATACCAGCTCACCCCACATTGGGCAACAGACAGTTTATAGTCACTTTCTACAGTTGGTAGAACCCATGCATGACCTGCAACAAGGATGTTACCACCTTCAGCAAACATACTGGCATTCACAGGGTTACTACTGACTACCCCAATTATTATGGATAATTTCTCAGTGACATCTGTCTTATCCCTTGGCACCTCTTGAGCTTCTAAGAGCATATTCATCTGCTCACCCTTCTTACTAACTGTGTATAGCAGTCCCCTTTCTGCAGCACCATTTGGAGATACTTCCTCCACATCCCCTGTAAGCCATCTCCAGTTATCTCTGGGGTACTGCTGACAACTGGTGCATGTAGGAAACCCTTGCCGTTTACCTCAGCTTCATTACTGGGGATTTCCTTACCCTCATTACACTCAACAGTGCCCTCAATGGTGCCTGAGCAAACCCTCTCTGGAATACACTAACCATTGCTGCACACAAAATCTGCCTCAGCCCATGTTTTCTTTATAAAAGTATTTTCATAACTTCCATCTGAACAATCTTCATCACCATCACACTTACACACTGCCACACTACAGCGTCCACTCCCACACTGAAACTGAGACTCTTGACAGAGTGTTTTTTCCCCATGGTCAATAACCGGAACATTCACACTCTTAATGCTAGTTTTTCATACATAACAGCAGAGCAATCATTTTCATAGTTTGCCTTCTCCCTTTCAGGCAACACACTTGCCTTGCTCACAGTAGAACATGCAAACACCTCTCTGGGACGAACAGGAGCAGAACGTGACTGGTCGCTATCCACCACAGGACACACATCAGCTTCTGAAATACCCTTAGCACTATTAACCACGACCTCTAGGGACGCACTTGAGCTAGTCTGCCCTACAGCTGGTGCTGTCCTTTTTTCAGAAGCTAGTTCAACCCCTGCATTTACTTCACACATAGCCCTGACAGCCATGACCTCCAGGGGCAGACCTGAGCTGCTCTCCTCTATTGTTATAGCTATAGCACCATTAGAAACATGTTCACACATATCAGTAACTGGAGCTAACATCCCCCTGCTCAGGCTGTGTGACCTGGTCATGGGTCACAGGCATAGTATTTATAATACAGGAAGTGACATTAGGGTTGTCATTTCCCAAAGGCAACACCACATGTAATACCAGTCCATTTTTCACAGTCTTGCCACTGCTCTCCGGACTCTTCTGGCTGGCAGAATGTCTGGGTCTCAATTTAGCCCAGCCATGTCCTCAGATAGATCATGCACATGACAGACAGTCCCACCCTGGTTATCAAAAAAAACCTATGCAATCCCTAACAGCCCCCAAAAAAACCTTCACGCAATAGGAACAGTTCTAGGTTCTAGGCATATTTTAGGTATCTCTTGCTGACTGTCCATGTCAGCCAGGAGTGGGGCTCCACCTCCCGGGAAACCCCAGGGTTTGGGGTTGAACCTCTTGGATCCTTTAAACGGGGGGACATTCGGCACCGATCCTTCTCTATAGCACCTCCAGCACAGCTCCTCCCGCTGGGCCAGAGTGGCCACTCTCTGTAGCAGTGTCTGGTTGCCTCTAGTAACGACCGTCTGATCCATACCTATAGGCATCTCCTTTTTGCTGGGACTTTGGAATCCACTTGGGGTAACACAGCCTTCTGACATCAAGACATCTCCACATGCACTGTCCCCTGTGGCCCTTTTTCACATTTTTGTTTGTTTTCCCTTTCAGCAGTCAGTTCCACTTTTTCTTCTGGGTTCCAAGCCAGCAAGGCTGCTTGGATAATGGTGAGTCCGCCTTTCCCAGACCGTGGAATAGGGTTAACAATTGCTTTTATGGCCTATTGGTCTGCCTCAAACTGTACCCGCAGCTTTTCATTATCATCCTGATGTCTGGCTACTTGCTGGGCCCAAAGTTTGTTCATTTCCTGCTGCTGGGCAGTAGCCTGCACCAACTCCCAAAAATTTTTTCTAGCACCAGCAGCAACATTCTCTTAATGCACAAAGTCTCTTTTAAGCAGAAACAACAGTGCAAACACTAACACTGCAGCACCAACTCTTCACATGCACTTTCATATATGCCACCTCAGGCACCCCCGTCTTGTGCCAACCTTTTGCACCAAACTTCCCTAGTTTGTGCTAATAATGCCCGCATCCTCCACCATTTTTTAGGGGTGCCATCTTGGACCAAATCAGAGTTACTCGCTTATA